>CM034539.1:16944305-17050051 GCA_020002185.1 Paraescarpia echinospica | reverse complement strand
CACCCAACAGTTCTCAAACTGTGTCCCGTGGCTGGCAGGGATGTACATTGATGCGGCCTCACCCAACAGTTCTCAAACTGTGTCCCGTGGCTGGCAGGGATGTACATTGATGCGGCCTCACCCAACAGTTCTCAGTCTGATTATAAAGAACTTTGCTGCTTGTCGAAATGATACATTGTACTGACTGCAAGTGCCTTCTTTTGGGCAAAGTTGCATCCAATAAACACTGGCCATAAGTTTGGTATTTCACAACTGCCGTAGAACCTTTGGTAGTTGACACAGAAAAAACGACATGATGGTGGTCTATCTCGTTGCCAGTTTGCAGCGGACAACTAGTCGTAGGGATAAATCACGTCTGAAGGTGTTCATTAAGTCCTGCTTCGCTTCAGTTGCAATCAGTTTGGCTGTTTGTCCTCCTTTACCAAGTGCAGCAAACTGAAAGTGAAAGCAGATAAGCATTAACGAACCAACAGACGTAAAATAAAAGAGAAAGTAAAGGTAAGTTTTTATACAGTGCATTATCCAGTCTTTACGACTGCTCAAAGCACTTTACATGTTATACAATATCAACTTCTCTGGGAAGCATTCAGCCATGGTGCAATTAATGCGCAAAGACTATTTGTACACAAGTATCCACCACTGCCAGGTGCCACTGAACTCGGATTGTCTGAGGATATTGGCGCTTAAGAAGTTATTTATTATTACTCATTCACACAGCTGAATGAACTAGAGCAACGCAGAGTGAACAAACTTGCCCAAAGTTTGACATGGCAACACAGAATTTGAACGCGGGTTCTCTTGATTGAGAGTCCGATGCTCTAGCCACTGCCCCACTGTGCTCCACAGGAGAGGTGATTACGTTATCCGCTTTATAATGGTTAACATGTCTTTGACCAAAGCAGGTTTATATCATCAATATGTTACATAATATGTCAATTCGAAGGTATGCTGATCACAAAGAAGACACTGCAACAATCAATGAAACACAAGCAGTTAATGCAGACAAACTAAATTAGTTACCACACAACATATACTTACTGGGGCAACTTCAAGCCAATGGAATAAAACTGTATAAGTAGTACACATGGCTGGTGCTAATGGTAATCATGATTGGTATTGTTCTGAGTATCATTGTACAAACATGCTTTGTTCGTTTTAATGAGAGATAAAATATGTTTATAGAGTCTGATGACTTTTCACAGAGTTTAGGACTATGGAAGGAGATCCACACTAAGAACATGCAGAAGGAATTTAAAAACTGCAGTGGATTAGTAGTTTCCACTCACCATGTGGCGCTTTGTGTCACAGAGGAGTTCAAAGGTCGCCCGCAGCATGTTGTCCTCATCAATCTCCCATAACGCAAGGCGCTGAAAGAATCACCGATATAATTTTATTTCATTCCAGATTCCAGACAAACTATCTAATTCCATACAAGATCTCTGTAATTGAGCACGTAACCATAGAACTCTAATAAAAAGTACTCTTAATTAATGGTACAAAGTCTTATTATTTTATTGTTATCGTAAAATCATGTTACATAATAAAAAATATACATTTGAAAGATTCAGGCCAAATATCATGTTTACACTTAATATTTGTTTGAACGATTTTGGCAAACATCATGTAACTTTCACAGATATAGGGAAGTGTCGATAGCTGTTCACAAATCGACTGAACGATAAAATTTATATTCATAAACACGTAAAAATCTGAAAATACATTAAAATACTAAACAACTGTTTCTGCGAACTTCCTGCTAAAACTTATCCAATGGGAGAGACTACTTTATCTTAACCGTTTCCATATATGGACTCACACACAAATCAAGTTTTACTATACACTGGTCAAGACATGAATTACTCACTATATTTATCTGATAAGGAATCTCCTCTGGAAGGTGATCCAGCATTTTTTCCCAAACGCACATCCGCGCTATCTCAATGGGATCCTGATCTGTCACCAAGGAACTGTGGAACTGCCATGGACCACTGACAGCACTCTCTAGCAGGTAATTCTGGAATCACACATAAACCTGACAGGTGGCAGCACTACAACCAACAGTTTGATATCACGTTCTCAGAATCTATTGTTTTCAAAAAGTGAAATTTTTTTATTTTATTATTTGTGAGCTTGACAGTTTGATCTGTTTCCGCCATTTGCCTATCTTGTTTTGAGAATCGTTTCCCACAAAAAACCTTACCCAGTATCTAGCATCAACTAAACCATGCTAGGTCCTTTGTGAAAATGCAATATTCAGTTATTTATAACATCATTGTACAAACTACTAAATTATCTAAGACTAATCACAATGGAAATTCAGTAAGAAATTAGCTCTATATATGAATGAAATGCGTGGTGCAGCTCTATATATGAATGAAATGCGTGGTGCAGCTCTATATATATGAATGAAATGCATGGTGCAGCTCTATATATGAATGAAATGCGTGGTGCAGCTCCATATATGAATGAAATGCGTGGTGCAGCTCCATATATGAATGAAATGCGTGGTGCAGCTCCATATATGAATTAAATGCGTGGTGCAGCTCCATATATGAATGAAATGCGTGGTGCAGCTCTATATATGAATGAAATGCGTGGTGCAGCTCTATATATGAATGAAATGCGTGGTGCAGCTCTATATATGAATGAAATGCGTGGTGCAGCTCTATATATGAATGAAATGCGTGGTGCAGCTCTATATATATATGATTTAAATGCGTGGTGCAGCTCTATATATATATATATGAATGAAATGCATGGTGCAGCTCTATATATGAATGAAATGCGTGGTGCAGCTCTATATATGAATGAAATGCGTGGTGCAGCTCTATATATGAATGAAATGCGTGGTGCAGCTCTATATATGAATGAAATGCGTGGTGCAGCTCCATATATGAATGAAATGCGTGGTGCAGCTCCATATATGAATGAAATGCGTGGTGCAGCTCTATATATGAATGAAATGCGTGGTGCAGCTCCATATATGAATTAAATGCGTGGTGCAGCTCCATATATGAATTAAATGCGTGGTGCAGCTCTATATATGAATGAAATGCGTAGTGCAGCTCTATATATATATGAATGAAATGCGTGGTGCCGCTCTATATATATATGAATGAAATGCGTGGTGCAGCTCTATATATATATGAATGAAATGCGTGGTGCAGCTCTATATATGAATGAAATGCGTGGTGCAGCTCTATATATGAATGAAATGCATGGTGCAGCTCTATATATATATGAATGAAATGCGTGGTGCAGCTCTATATATATATGAATGAAATGCATGGTGCAGCTCTATATATGAATGAAATGCGTGGTGCAGCTCTATATATGAATTAAATGCGTGGTGCAGCTCTATATATGAATTAAATCACTGATGCAGCTCTTACCCAATTTGACGGCCAAAGGCAATCCGTTCTGATTTTAATAAAACTACACAATGAAGCCGGATGAGATGGGTAGACCACTGGGTAAGGATGGATGCAGGAAGAATAGCAAAGAAAGCAGAGGTGGAACAACATAAAGGACACAGGAAAACAGGAAGGCCACAGCTGAGATGGGAGGACTGTATGAGGAGGGACATGACAAGGTCGGGGGAGGATGAAAGATGGAGAGAGGAGGCTACGGATAGAAAATTTTGGAAAGAAAAATCATAGAGAGTGGTTTGACAATATTGTACCTGACCCTCATCTTTGCTGCTTTGTTCACTGTTATTGTCATTGCTCACTGTTATTGTCATTGTTCACTGTTATTGTCATTGTTCACTGTTATTGTCATTGTTCACTGTTATTGTCATTGTTCACTGTTTTTGTCATTGTTCACATGCACTGTGCTAATTAATTCTGAACCTATCTAAACTTGAGCCAGCTAGTTACGGAACCTCGCCTACCTGTGACAGAGAGCTACACACCCTTTTACAAAACTGATCGATTTAAATAAACATAAAAGGAGATAATTTGTGAATTGTGTGAATTGAATTGCATAGCGAGTTTTTAAATACATAGAAATTGTGCTTAATTGGAAACACAGTGGCACTGACCTTGAGGTCGACAACACCGTCGCCCTCCAGTGCAGACAGCATGAACACGGCATCGAAGTTTCCCCATCCTCGTTTCTCCCCCACGACCTGCTGTGCCTTCTGAATCCTCCGATAATACTCCCTCCAAACCTCTCCGTCACGCAAGTCAGGCCGCTGCTGCCCCCTGGTGGGAGTGTCTGACCACCGCTCCTTTGCCACGGCGCTGTAAGGATTTTCATCGCTGTCATCATTGAGGTTGACTTTCTCGCCGGCAAGAAATTGGTTCAGTTCTTCTTCTGATGTGCCATGTACTTCTATCATTGTTCCATCTTCCATAGCAATCTCACCTACAAATTTGTTTTCCCTGATCTTCTCTGAGCTCTCTTTATTTGCATTCTCAATCACATTCTCCATTTCTAGCATCTCCAGGGAATTTTCTGCCATTCCATGTCCATTTGATGACATCATTCTGTCAAAAACATTGTCATGGTCACGTGATGCCGACACCTGACCTATGTTTGAAAAGTCAAGGTCATGTCGATTGTCACTATCTGAAATGTTTCTGTTCGTTGAAGATTTTGGATCGCTCTGTGTTTCTTGGAAGTTGCTGTTCATTTTTTCGGAATCCATCTTATCAAAAAGTGACTCGATGTTGATTTTTTTCTTCGTTGGTTTGACTGTTGACCAGTTCTGTTGACCCCCCACAATGCCCTCGGTCAGTGTCCGTGTGATGTTCAGTAACTCCTCCTTTCTCTTCAGTCGATCAATCTGTCAACATCAGGTAAACATCACCATGAGATGTCATCCATTATTCAAACATAAATCATATGTATACAAACTATTGGACAAGTATGAAACAATTGATGTGAGACACCATCTGTTAGAATTCTGGACTTCCAGTTCACCAGTTGTTTCAAACCTGAGGCAATCCTGTTCACTCCTCTTTGCCCGTCTTTTCAGAAAATCAAATAAAATACAAATCTTTATTTTGACTGGCATTACAGGATAAAAGTGATTACAAAGTTTCAGCTTAAAACTGACCTATCCCTGTGCAAAAGTTTGACAAAGTTATGATTCTGTTTTAACCAAAATTGTGTACTTTGATTTTGTTTATATCGTCGATCTGCAGTAAAATTTTCGTTAAATACTAGAATTTGTTAGTTTTGTTTCTGTATTTATACATAGGAGATCCATCTCTGACTTGAGCGTACGCTGCCAACTGGCAACTAGAAATGTGTACCCAATAGAACTATACAAGTGTTGTAGTCTACAAAGTATAAATGTTGATCTTTAGACATTTATAAATATTCCAAATCATGAAAAGTTTGTACCATCTCAAAATCACTGGCACTTTATTTGTACAGTTGGAAATAAAAGTGTTGTCTGTCCCCACCTTGTTGAGAACAAGGATGGCCGCCTTCGCTCTATGCAGGTGAAGGGCTTTAAGGACTTCCTCCTCTATCCTCGCACGATGCCAGATGTTGGACACATCAACAATCACAGCAACTGCACAAAACAACACTGAATACATTTCAACATACAATGATCAGTATTGAAACTGATAACAAAATTTATATTGCAAAACTCACCAAACAATAATTTTGCATGTTCACCCAATAATCAATTATGGATTACATAATGACCAAAACGTTTCCCTGTAACAATATGACCAAAATGCTGACGATTTTATAATACCATTAACTATCAATGTTTGTTCCGCAAGAAAAACAGGCAAATCCAAGGATTTTTCAGGGTTGTTGCATTTGTCCCTTGGGAAAAATCAACAGATGTATGTTACAAAGCACTGAAACTTACTGAGATCGGCTTCATAGAGAACAGAGTGTGGGTCTGTCAATAAAGACATCTCCAATCTATGCCTACAAAACACAACAGAATACATACAATGGTAATTAGAGCTAGTAAATGCATTACAAGAAATTGTGTATTATCTGTTTACTGAATAGTTTTCAGGATAGTTCTATTTATATAAACAAATACATTTTTACCTATCCATACAAATTTTACCTAGTAGAGGCTTTTGTTACCAGAGAACTTGACTTCTTCAACATCATTCGGTGTCTTAGGTCCTGGTCAGGTCCTCAAGAAGTTGGTGTGCAATGCTAATGAAAGACTCTACCAAATAAAATATGTTTGGATATCTCAAAATAATTTTTTTAATTTCAATTTGTGTATTATATGACACCTGATTATGAGTGGACGGAAGAACCTGACAATACATACAGAAATAATATACATTCTGCAAATTGAACCCAATGAAGAGTAACAAAAAGGTATGTTATTATTAGTTAACTTGCCAAAATAAGGTAGTGCTACACAGCCTTCACCTAATGCTGAAATATCAATCAGTGTGTTTTTACTACATCCATACACTATAATGAAACATCACAGAAATTAATCACTCTACATAAAATAACTACCACTTTTAATACTCAACAAGCGAGATGGAAGACCAGGCATGGTTTAGGTACCCAATATCTTCCCTGCAGATTAACAGTAGAAGGCAACCCTCGTTTATTGTCACTCACCTCCGTCTTTTCCCTGGGGTAATCATCCCGGGAGTATCCAAAAACACCTACAGGAAATACATAATTACATCAAATATCTGACCCGCCCGAGTGAACCAGGCATTATGTTGCATTAGTCTATTCTAGACATGAATCAAAAATATCTGGCTAGGTCATGTTTCATAAATGTTTTAATTTTGGCAGAAATACATACCTTATTATATTTTATCTTTCAATGTCCAGTTTACTTTCCTCCACACACATTCCAAAACTACCAAAACATACGCATTTAAGATCACGTAGATTAAGAAACAGTACACAATACGGGTCAAAATTACCACCTTTCTCAAAATGTTGCTTTTTAAAACTTTTGTTTCAATTTTAGCAATAAATCAAACACTACTAAGATATGTCAACAAAATGTCATGAAGTATCATTTTAAAGCTTATTATGCGTGGAATCCAAAAAAGTACAAAACTCCTTTTCAAAATGTTGTGACTTCATACCTACTTCGCTGCGCCAAGTCACATATTTTGTGTGGTCTTATAAAGCGCTGGAGTCACAGGGTGAAAGTATCTTGTGCCAGAAGGAGGTATTTGTGTAGTTTGCAAACACACACAAGTGAGAACTTGACCAGCCCCTAAGACCATGTGACTGAACAGTGATGGCAGGTCTTGACCAGCCCCTAAGACCATGTGACTGAACAGTGATGGCAGGTCTGGCGCAGCTGGGTTTTAGTTTCTGTTTTCTCTCCTTGTTTACAGTATTTTTTTCTTGCAAATAATTACAAAAGTTAAATTACATTTATGGCCATAGTATGTATTCTAATGATTTGAATGGTGAACATGTTAATGTGTTACTAGCACAAACCATTAATAGCAGCCCCTACTCCTGGCCCGGTCCTAGTAGATACCTTCTCTCGGTACAACATTATTCTTGGCCAATTACACCAGGATCCTAGTAGATGCCTTCTCTCGGTACAACATTATTCTTGGCCAATTACACCAGGATCCTAGTAGATGCCTTCTCTCGGTACAACATTATTCTTGGCCAATTACACCAGGATCCTAGTAGATGCCTTCTCTTGGTAGGACATTATTCTTGGCCAATTACACCAGGATCCTAGTAGATGCCTTCTCTTGGTACAACATTACTCTTGGCCAATTACACCAGGATCCTGCTAGGCATGGAGCTCATTTCATTCGTGGACCAATGTTTTGGTAGCAGATATTTGCAACTAATGCAATTGTTTTTTCAATTTTTTCTGTATGGAATATTTCACTTCCCGTGGCATAAACATCAAGTAGAAGAGACCAATGGCTTTTATTGTATCTTCCAAAAGACAAAATAAACCTTTAATGATTCAAATCCTGATCATTTTTATCATTAACTGATATTACCGGGTATGCAGTATATACTAAATTTATTCTAAGATACCAACCAAATCTTTTTCAATAAACTACAATTTCAAAAAAATAGACTGCTACCTGAGTGATATTTTTTACATATTTCACAGTTAGTTTACCTTTTTTCCTAAGACGTTTTGGCTGCTTTCAGCAGTTTTCCTCAGGCAACTACCGCTAGATGGCGACACAGTAGTCCTTCAGTGCAGACATAGTCACTCCGGTGTGTGCCCCCACGTATGCACCCTGGGTGGCTCTTTGATGACATTCTCGAAGTTATAAAGTCAGGGATGACACAACACCTGACCGACCATCTTAACACAGTGGATGAAACTAACAGTATAAAATTTACACACGAAGAGGAAGCGAAAGGAAAGATGCCATTTTACTAGTCAGAAAGGAATCGGGGGAGGTGAAACTTGGAAAGTGGAACCACACAAGATGTGTGAAGGATTGTATGCTATATCATGTAAGAACTGCAATGCCACATACATCGGAGAAACTAAACGCACACTTGGAACCCACATCAGAGAACATAGAGAAGATGTAGAGAAAGCATCAACAAACAGACCCTACACCAGAAACAACATCAGAAAAGGAGATGAACAAATCAGCCATTACAGACCACATGACACAGCAAAATCATATAGTAGACTGGGAGGGGGCCAGATTTGTTGACAGAGAGTCAGACTGGAGGACAAGAGGCAACAAAAAAGCGATCTGGATTAGAAAAACCAAGGCCAGTATGATCCGAGACGAAGGATGGTACCGGCTCTCACACGTGACATTTATGATGATATACTGAAGAGCCATAGGTGCAGCCGTGGGGGGCACACACGGGAGTGACTACGTCTGCGCTGAAGGACTACTGTGTCACCATCTAAGGAAGACTGCTGAAAGCAACCAAAACGTCACGAGAACAAGAGGTAAACTGACTGTGAAATAAGTAAAAATATCACTCATTTGAACCACCAAGTCTGATGAACCTCTTCACTCATACCTGTTTATGAATTGTTTTGTAAAATTTAAATTAAATTATGCAGAATGTTATAATATATTTAATTTATACTATGTCATGATTTAAATTATAATTTTTTGTACGTATAATATTAAACGTGCCTAGTTAGTGTTGTTATGTGTAAGACAGTTATAGGACTTGTCTGTGCAATTGATAGAGGGACCAAACAGTAGAAGAGAAGCTTACAATCTGAGTGTCTCCCTCTGTCAGGACGCCAATCGCCCGATGACGTGTTGTGTGAACTTTCTTTGACACAGATGCAAACTGAAAATAACATCAAATATAACAAATACTATGATGGTAGATTTAAGAAATTTTACTGTCAACAGCTTACAAATAAGATTTGTAAATAAAATTAATACACTGTAAAGAGAAAACCTGGAATGTCGGCGAAATGGATATCATGTAATACATATTATTACCAGTAACAGTTATTGATTACAGGAGTGTAATCCTTTAAAATATATCATGTAGTCATTATTTAACCAACATAATGTATACAAAATTGATGGGAACAATGTACAGAATGTCAAAACATCATCAAGTCCTTACCCGCCACCCCATCAACATGTTCGCCAGGGTTGATTTGCCTGCATTGGGGGCACCTATAATGGCGACTCTGAGCATACGAGACTTTTCCAAATGTTCCGGGGGCTTCCGTAAAAGTTTCTTTTGTTCAGCTACATGAAAACAAACACAAAGTATCAAAACTTTTCAAACACCAATTGAAAAATTGTAGTCAAACATTTTAGTGAGAAGCATTAGTCAAAATGACACTGCATTTTGTTAAAAGCTTTAGTTGATTCAGGCAAAAACAGATTATGAAAAAAATACACTGTAAATTATTTCTTAATATTACTGTTGTTGAGAATCAATATTAAGAATTTACTTATGATGTTATCCATTGTTGTGCGACTAATAGCTTGTATTTCAAAGCATGGTCTGTTTATTTTAAGAAAACACTATTTCATAACACAAATCCATAGCACTCTGTTTATCAAAGCAGGAACATCTGTAATAATTAAGTTACTCCATAGTCATTGTAACACCAACCTTTGGTAAGTCCAATGGTACGATCCGGAAAAAACAGATCATCTCCTGAATCAGGTGTCGAAAGTTCATTGAAATCTCTCTGGCGGTTGTCATTTCCATTGACATTCCGACCATCATGTGGAACAGCTACAGAACTGTAGAGTCGCCGATGTGTTGCTGCGGCACCCACGAGTTGGCTGTGGTAGGGGCAAAGTGTCCTGGTCTGTACACGCAGCCACTGGATGACAGTGTACAAAGGCTGCTGACCCAGTCCACCTGTCATACATATCAAGTAATGATTGACGTTTACATATATTTTGGACATGTAAGTTGACACTATGTGACATTCCTATTGAAGTACCTTCCATCCCTGATGAACAGTCAACCCATATGGAAACAGCTCATCTATGCTCTGGCCCCAGCCGACCGATGACGATCACAATGACCAATTGTTATGCACAATAAAACTTTTTGTGGTTTTCTTAGTTACGTCTTTAGCAATGAGAATTAATTGTTCTCAGGTGTTGTGTTAACATTCTGGTGATTCCATTGAAAATTGGGAATGTTGAAATTGTAACCCAGTTGTCCCATTTCTATTCATCATTGGACGTCTTTGCTATACTTTCTGTGCTACAACAAAGTGTTCACGCTACAGAAATGTGGGAGAGATTTCCAACAAATCGTCATGAACATAGGTTACATATTTTAAATAATTTAGGCCAGTCTAGTACACATGTACCAGTACATGGCCTGTGATGACCGGGATCAGACCTGGCTAGGGCCAGAGTTGTTGGGATCAACCCCTCTTGAAGCTTTCTGGTCCTGGTGCTAGCATACTGCACTTTCAATCTGGGAACTGGTGCTTGTGTCAAGCACATATACTCAAGTCGCTTCTCACCGCATACTGTGTTGCATGATGTAGTCAATTTCAATGCCAAACAATTGATGAGATGGAGAGTGGGCGTGATTGCTATGTGAAGATCACTTAAATAGTTAAAAACTGTTGTTCATTGGCGAGTATTTACGATGGACATCACCAAACTGTCTGTGTGAGGTGTGTTTTCATGCCGAAAGTAAGATTTATCATTTTTTTACTAAAGACAAAAGTTAAACAATTTTTTAAAACAATTTCTTTGGCTTTGCCTTGGCTTGGGCTTTGCCTTGGCATTGCTTGCATATAAATTGAATCAGTATATACGAAGTTTTAGAGAAATAGAACATGGTTTTATATCGTGAATGTTTCTTTAGATATTCGCGAAAATTACGTACATCTATTAAACTATACGATATGCGTGGCAGCCGGTAGACCTATACGGTGCAATGCCAGGGCAATGGGGTTGACGTCGTTTCGTGACGCCTAGTCTAGATGCGCTGACTTCCTAATTATCGCCCACACAGTCCTGTCGATGTACTTATAACTCGGACTTACGTGGGGAACATCTGCAAACACTATTTTCAAAATATACATCACTTAACATTTTGTACATACATGTTGCCCTGTGCAATCCTCTGATCGCTGTTAGACTCAGGCCAGCTTTTATCAAATTCGTTGTAAGAAGCCCCATGTGTGTAGTTGCGCCATCTACTGAGCTAACAAGTGTCAACTTTATTTTCTTTACACAGAGCTATGCGTCAGATAGCGCCACTTTCGTGACTCCTACCACTAACCTACTCGCTGACTCACTGACTATACAGAACTTTGAGCATACACATTCCTTTTCCCCACTCTCTGCAATGTTACTTTTGGCATCGTAAGCTAACTCGTCGTAGTTGTGAAATAAAAAATACAACAAATCCATTACATCTTTGTTTTAGTGATAGTCCGCCACCCGACTTTTATCCTGTGCTTCTGCAAGATTTTATAAGTGGCACGATCATTAAACTATACGCAGTGGGAAATTGAGGTGCACGGGTTGCTGGCTAGAAAGGTACAAGCTAGACCAGCGGTTCTTAACCTTTTTTGGCTGCGACCCAAATTCCGGTCATTGGACGTGCGACCCATGCTTTCAAACGGATAGCTTTATCAAATAAATAATAATGAATAACATAAAAGAAATACGTAAAAAATCAGAACAGTTCTTAACATTTCTTACTGAACACATGGAAGCGACCAAATCATCGCCGTTCACTGGTTTCTCGGGGTAGAAAGTGGACATCCCTTGCAAATTATACAAAGGTGCCATGTCTACCGCTTTCGTGATGCAACTTATACTTTTTCTTACTGCTTTGAATAATCTCACGGTGTACTGCTTCAGTGCCGAAATATGTCGCCAGATAGTTCACTGTTTAAAAATGAATTACTAATTTCGAATCCAACTACTGCGAAATCGACATTTCACGAGCGCCAACATAATTAAACATACGGGCCGACCCTAAAATTTTAAAAAAAATTATCTAGCTATTATTGCAGTTCCATTTTTCAGCAGGCACTCCTCTCGCGACTACAGCGACTCTAGAGCCGTCGCATCATGAAAACAGGTTCTATACCTAACCTTTTTGTGACATGTTACTTGGCGCATCTGCAAATTTAAAACAAGGATGGTGGACGGAGTAGGGAAGATTGTAACATTTCTTTTGAAGAACAGTACACTCATTTACTTGATACGGATGGTAGTAACGAGGTTGACAGTCCGATATTTAGGTGGACTTGCTGACTTAAGGGTTATGCTCCTCTAAAAGTGTACTATAAAGACTTCGATATAAAGTTAATCGATTTTTTGGCCAGATGGTGCGTTTTCGTCGACATCATACAAAATATGAATTATCCACACCAGATGTATGCGACCGACACGAACGGAATAGTTTACCCCCAAATGTCGAGTGAAGTTGATATGCCGTGTGATATTCAGTACATAACAGTGACATTCTTGCAACATTGAAATGGCATAACTGGTTCGTCTCGCATCCATCAGGTATGACCTACCATGGACAAGCAGGAGACAAAATTAAAATTCAGAGTCACTGGAGACTCTTGGCGACCCACTCAAAATGGCTTGGCGACCCAATGTTGGGTCGCTACCCAGGGGTTAAGAACCGCTGAGCTAGACAACTGATTTTGGTCACGGAAAGTTGTTTCATCTTGAGTGAGTATGACTGTGCGTTACATCTGATTATAGACGAACACGTGTGATAATTATAAGTAGACCCTAGAGAGACTTGTTAGGAGTTATCCATAAAGTATATGTCACGCGAGGGTGTAGAGGGTCTCCGGGTAAGCGTTACACGTGTGTAGATTAAACACGAAAACGTGTTAATTAGGTAAATGTTACGGAGGATGTACAGCTAGGCCAGCGTCACGAAACCTACACAAGGTGGCATAACACAATAAAGCATAAACTCGTAGTTGTCACATATAACTAATTGATCATATACGTCGCGTATATATGATACATTACGGGTATACCTAGACCTATGCCAATTTCGCCTTTCACAGTTTTTTTATGCAGCGAAAAGTCTCTAAAGTTTTGACGCACACTAATAAATTCCTGATCGATGCATACACTTCTTTGTAAACACAATACGGTTGTTGGTGCAACCACAGTCGACACATTTCAATAGGGCCTATCAAGAAAAAATAAGCGGTATGTTGATATGCAGGTGATTCCTGGACGATCAAAGGCAACGCCAAAATACACCATACGGTTTGTAGAGGTTATGGAATTGATGTTCACTGTTCAGCTTTGCTTACTTCAGCGCACTCACAGCACCTTGCAAAGTTTACTCTTACAATCTAGCCATACATCTTGCAACTACACCCAGAGACCCATCCTATGTAGAGCCGAAGCCACGAGAGGACGACGACAAAGAAAGTGAACAATATTGATAGACAAGTCAGTGGACAATGTACTGGAAGAGAAACAACGAGGCCGTCAAAACGAAAAACCTTTGACATAAAATCCACCCAAGCGGTCTGTCTGGGAAAGAAACACGAACTAAAGACTGAAATGAGACAAAGGCAACATCAAAAAGATTACGGATAAACGATTCATTAACATCAATGATGACGTTTGTAATGTTTGTTTTTCTCCGTGGTTACCATGTGAGAGAGGAAGACTAGGTCTTGCGCACAGGACGTAATAAATGGGCTCGTATGAAGTGCCGCAGGTCTTGGAAAGAGTTAAACATATATATATATATTGTGTGTGTGTGTGTGTGTGTGTGTGTGTGTGTGTGTGTGTGTGTGTGTGTGTGTGTGTGTGTGTGTGTGTGTGTGTGTGTGTGTGTGTGTGTGTGTGTGTGTGTGTGTGTGTGTGTGTGTGTGTGTGTGTGTGTGTGTGTGTCTGCGTGTGCGTGACTGCGTGGGCGTATGTGAGGGAGCGTGCGTGCATGCGTGCGTGTGCATAAATAGACAACGGAAGATAGCATATATACGTATGCGAGTTATGTACACATTAAACACCCTTTTTCATTGCTTTATAACATACATTTGCAAGAATTTGGTGGTAGTTTTTGTCCATCTCTCCTATCCGTTGCTTTCTACCCGATACGCCGGGTAACAGTTTGTCTAACCTCTTGGGTATCTCCCACCACCCTGTATTTCTCACCGCCCCCTCTACTATATGGAACGATACTACTACTCCTCTGCTACCGTATTAGGCACTAGGAGGGTGGGCAGCGCAGAGCCTTGTGGATAGAGCTGTTTTGTTATTGAAGCGACTGATATCCAAATGGGGGTAGATGCCTTAGATAATCTTACCATAGGGCATCTTCCCCGAAGGGAGATATACCTAGTGGGAGATAAACAAGTTTATTTTTGTTAACCATGATTCTCACGTTGATCATACCAACTGGGCACCTCTTTTTAATAAGCATCTTAGTAACGTTCTGTTGCATTTAAATCCAAACTTACTAAAATGTTTCTTTAAGGAATATGAGTTACCCGAACTTCCCCTACTATTCCTATGATTAATTACAATGATTTCCCCGGTGTAAGCTCCTTAATTGACCACGTGAATTAGCAACTTATAAGTATGATTGTTATCGTGGCAACTTCAGTCAATCATTAACTAAAATAAAATTAATTAGTAATGTTATTTTTTATTATTTTCGAATTGATCATATTTCTTATTATTTCTACAACACAAATCCCGTTGCTCACGAAGTCGATGGTCAGTTGATCAATTAAAGGTCTCGATGGCGATATCAAAGGAACATGCCGTTGATAAATTCCTCCAGGAGAAATTCTATCGGATTACGACTTGGTGTCTAAATCAGTGTCTGCGAATCTACCAACTGTTGAATTATTTCGCACATCTTCTGCTCAAAACGCATTTATCTACGACGGCGGGAACCGATCGATTTCTCAACAAGAAGTGAGTCGAATACTAAATCATTTCTGTGAATAGAGCAGTCGTCAAAATTACCATATTTCACAATTAGTTTATTCAAGACAACATTCTCAAATCATCGTGTTTTGTTGCAGAAAGTCGACTTGACCAGTAAACACCTTCACACCCTCCGTAGAACCGGCCTTGGACAAACCTCAAACGAGACAAAGACGCTATATTTGACACCGGAAACAAAAGCAATCGGCTGAGATTCGGACGGATCTGTCATCGACAGAGTCAGCGATACGTGGGAACGCGGACTAAACGCGGGAAACAAAAGCTACTTAATCGTTTACAGCCCCGTCATGTATCCCTGACCGAGACATGTCGTCTGCTTCAACTAACTGCGCTAATTTCGTCCGTTTCAGCCTTTTTGTGGCGGGCGCGACACAGACTCCGCGTCGTGTTCCCATGGGTGGAGGGATACGCCCCTCTTTGTATTAAGGGAAGAGGGCTATTAGTTAGCACTATCATTGTGACAACCTGCCGCATTTCGCTTTCTCAATACGCTAATTTGATATTTCAAACAAGATGGTTTAGCAAGGGTAGCCAGTATAGTGACCCGATCTCCTCGTTTCACTTCGGAAATCTGGCTGCATTGGCTTTCAATATCCAATCATTTTTAAATATGTTTTATTTCCAATATGAGGCACTAACATATAAGCAGGTGGAATATTTATATTCACTATTCAGTCCTGTGATAAAACCTCTTCAGTTTCGATCATCTAGCACTTTTTGTTCATCGAGTTGAATTTAATAAAAAATAAAAGTAAAGGTAAGTTCTTATATAGCACAGTATCCAGTCTCGGGACTGCTCAAAGCGCTTTACACTTTACTCCCTGGCAGACCTGTTCAATCGAACATCATTTCGACTTCTCTGGGAAACATCCAGCCACACTGCAATTAATGCGCGAAGACTGTTCGTACACAAATATCCAAACAGTTGATTTACATTTCTTTACGACGCCTTATACTAATTCCTCCGTAGATCAGCTCAGTAATTGTCTTAATGAAATTTCCGTTTGGATGACTGAGAGTAGATTAAAGTTAAATGCTGATAAAACAGAGTTTCGTATTATTGGTACACAGAGGCAGCGTGACAAAAATTAAAGGCTTTTTTCCCACACCTATGCTTAGCCAGTATGCTACGCCTGCACCTGCTGCACGAAATCTCGGAGTAATCTTTGATGATAATTTCAATTTTAGACGGCATATTTCTCAAACATGTCGCTGCTATCATATCCGTGATTTACGATGTATTCGCTGTTATTTGCCCCTTCCTGTTGCAAAAACTATCGCAACTGCATTTGTTACTTGTAGGCTTGACTATTGTAATCCCCCTCTTCACAACATTGCCCTTAAGGACATCACTAGGTTACAACGTGTACAAAATTGCTTAGCTAGGGTTGTGACTCGGTCTCCGCGGTTTTCTCACTAAATGCCTCTTCTGAAGTCTTTGCACTGGCTTCCTGTACGATATCGTATTGTTTTAAAAATATGTACCATTACCTGCCAGGCACTTTTATGTAAACAACCAGCATATTTATATTCATTGCTTACTCCTGTAAAATGCCTATCCAACTTCGATCATCTAGTTCTGACTTACTTTTTGTTCCTAGTCTATACTAATATTGGAACTAGGGCATTTTATGTTGCTGCACCAACTCTTTGGAATACGCTCCCTCTTAGTGTTAGATCAGTTGAAAATATTATACAATTTCGCCGTCATTTAAAAAACTTACCTTTATAACCTTGCGTATCCCCCTTAGCTCTCTGGCGTATCGATCCATCTGTTGACGACTTTAATATGGCTTATCGCTTCTGATATTGACTAGGGGAAGGGCTGGCAAGTGAAACCTGTAGGTAAAAGGAACCACGCCCTCTAGTACTCATAATGGCCGCGAGCTGGCGGTGGCATTGATATGGGTATTACGTCACCATCCCCATTCAAGAAAAGAAAGTAAGTTTTTCACCATATTCCTTATCATTTTTGCGGTTTGTTCTTTTCCTGAATAAAGTTCACGTATTAGAGACTTCCGATGGCCTTTACTCCCAGTGCTAGACGTTAGTTGGTACTGTAAATTCCGACATAAAACTTGGCTCGATAGTTCTACAATAACCCACCAGGTGGCAGTTCTTCCGCGCCATGTGCTCTGGGCAAAAGGAACAGGGCAAGAGGATCCAAGTTTATTTGATAGCCAGATAAATTCCCCTTCTGTCGATTTCCATGTCTCTTCTGCATGTGTCTTTCCATCTGGTCTTCGGTCGTCCTCTCCTTCTTCTTCCTGGTATCTCTGCATTTAGCACTCTTCTTTTTGGATGATTGTGTCACTCTCGTTGCTCCTCTAATATATTCGTTTCGGATCTTATCTTTCTTTGTTACTCCACACATCCACCTCAGCATCCTCATCTCATTCATCTCTATCCTTACTTCTTGTCCTTTCGTTGTTGCCCAGGTCACAGCCCCGTACAGCATTGCTGGCCTGACTACTGTTTTATAGATCTTCCCCTTCAACTTCGCTGGCATCCTTCTGTCGCACAACACTCCACTGCATTTCTTCCAATTTATCCAAGCTGCACTCACTCTCTGTTTGATTTCCGTTTCCATGCCTCCTTTCTCTTCCACGACTGACCGTCTCCAAGTACTCTGTCATGTCTACCTCCTTTCCTCCACACAGCATAATGTCATCTGCGAACATCGTTGATTCTGGTTCATCTTTTTTCACCTTCTCCGTCAAGACGTCCATCAATATGAGGAACAGGTATGGACTCAATGCATATCCTTGGTGCAACCCAGCCTAAAGAAATTACCTTATTATTATTATTATTACCACTGTCTATAGCCAGGTACTCATTCATGCAGCTGAGTGAACTGGAGTAATGTATAATGAACGAACTTGCCCAAGGTTCGACACCGCCGCACAGGATTCGAACCCGGGTTCTTTTGGTCGAGAGTCCGGAGCTCTAGCCACTGCACCACATCGTTGCACAGTATTAGTATTAGGTCAATTAAAAAAAATTGTCAATTTCGCCATCATTTGAGAAGTTATCTTTGTAACCGTTCAAAAGGTTCCTTATTTAACTTCTTAGCGTATCCATCCATCTGTTGACAACAACTAGTGTTTGTTTTTAGATTGACTAACCCTCTGATTTGATGCGCCACGGAGTGTGGTTATTATAATCATAATTATTATTACTATTATTAATTTATTTTTTAACTGCATAATGAAAACAAATGTAGATATATAAACATATAAAAGATGCCAATGGCTTTTGCTTCCTACCTGTGAACTGAAACGAAATTCTAAATGTACCAATGGTAATAAAGGAAGTATGGATTAGCTTTAGATTGCATTAAAACATACTTTTTATTATTAAGAATTAGCGTAGGATGGCACGAAATGTTAAATAGGATGTTGAAAATTGCTTTCTATAAAAAACTTTTAAATCACCTGAAATCTCAAATCCCGACTTATCACTCATTTGGTCCGCCGAGGTCACATACACACACACGCATGCACGCGTATGTACGCACGCACGCACGCACGCACACAGAACATAGAACATAGGTAATGTAGTCAATCTATTTGATTATATAAAACATTATTATAATCAACCCTACCTAGTTGTGCCTCTCTGTGAATGCCGCACGCAAAGAAGCGAACACAACTCGTTTTTATTTGCACTCAAATAACACTTGTCATAGTTACTTTAATTCCTATACTGTTAGACCTCACTATATATCTTTATAGGTTTATATGTACACATACAGTCGAACTTCGCTTTGCGGTCACCTCGATAATACAGCCACCTCGTAATTAAGGTCCCTCTGGGGACAGTCCCAAGTTATGACCACATACAGTATAGCATAGGAAATTAGTCCCGCTATTAAGGTCACCTCGTAATTAAAGTCACTTTCGGCCATTCCCAAAGGTGACCTTAATAGCGAGGATCCAACACGACGAAGCTTTCTTGGTTAGCCCACTATCATAGTCTATACTAACACCGATGCCTTCCCTGGTGAACTATTGTACGTTTACAGTAAGTGATAACCATGGTCAGCATAATTCAATAGATGTAAAACCTGTGTTATTCAATTTATATAGACACATATAATATTATTTTATATATCTCTTACTCAAATATGCACCTACATTTCGCCGATTATGTCGCATATTTATAAACTACACCAAACAACCACCAGACTAGATCCTATGCATGAACTAAAGCAATTAGGCTCTACTAGGTTGTTTAGTTCAGCATATCAATTGATAATGAGGCAATTATTTGGCCCCTTGCCATCTCCAACAGACGTCGATATAAAGTATCCAGTAAGCATGTAGGATTCCCGCCAATTCGACAACGCGTTTTTGGAATAGATGTCCATCCCCATTCCGTCTCTCCCACCCATCTCCCGCCAATACTTCAAACAACCAGCAGACGACACGACCACTGAAAATCCGATAACCGTAAATAATATGCACGCCCCTGCGATAACCTACAAAAGCAAACGACAGGAACGCACGCGAAACGGGAAAATAACGGGTGAGCTCTGGAAGCGATTCCAGTCATTAAACCTTTCGCTAACGAGACGAATTAATTCCATGAATCATCGAATTGATTCGCCGATGAGCCCATATGTTCAGATGTACGAACCTGCGGCTACGAGGCTAACGACGGAGATGAACGAGGCGGCCTGCTCCGTGGGTCTTTGAAGGCGGACTTAGCCGGTGGATATCGCCAGCGGGCTGGCGGCGTCGGCTACCAACCCAGAAAAGGGCTATGTCCGTTAACCCTACCGTAGAGTTTTACTTGGTGTTATTACACCATATTTACTCGCAACCAGGGCATATTTATAGCTCAAACTAACATTAGTCATGAGGCTTTAAAATCGACATTAGATAGAGAGTCTGTAATGTTGGAGTTCTCATACACACGAACCTTAGTAGGCCTAATTAAAGTTCTCCTCAATTCTTTTTATTCGTTCATTTAATCTTAATATAATTTTGTAAAAAAAACCTACATATGGTATCCATTAGAATATGTCAGCTCTTGAGTCACCCTTTTATGTAGTTTTTTTGTAAAACCACCAAACAAATTATTAACTTATTGAATGTTTGCCCAAGCATTAATTCAAGTGATTATCAAAATTGGAATATTCACGTGATTGCGCGATATGGTTGTGCATGTTTTTTTATGTTGATATTGTCGAAGTTCAGTTTAATTTGTTTGAAGGTTAGCAGTCAGCCCGGCAATCGACTTTAGTCAATTACACAGATTTAACGACACAATTAAATTCTGTCGACCATTTAAAGCAAAGTAGGCCCTTTTATTATGCCGATTGTTGATATTACATAAACTATTCACACACAGTATAGTTGGACACGAAATAACCGGTTTCACGATGGGCTCTGTCAGTTGATGAAGCAGCTTTAAATGATCTTAACGCTCATCAGTAACTCCTGCTGAAAAGGACACTTGACTGTTTTACAAAGTAAGAACTGCCACGCGAGGAATGCGACCACGTTTTCAAAATACCTAAAGTTTTTAGACAGACCGAACAATCCGTTTTGTCCCACCAAGCAGGCGTCCGCTCCCCAGTCCCCGGACCCCCTCGCGAGATGGGAGACTATGATCATTATATCCCGTGATAACACAATTAGTCCCATTTCCACAGATTCGATTGTATCAAACATCTTGGTTTGTTGTCGAAACAAGCGAACTTTTTTTCACTTTGAAACAGGTAAGCCTATATATAGGGATAGTATTATAGTAACTGTTTAACTTTTTTTGGGAATGTCTAATTGAAACCAGCATTGATTAACACCAGAAAACAAGGTATAAGTTGACTTTCCTGGTGGACGTGAAATATCTATATTTGTGTGTGTGTGTGTGTGTGTGTGTGTGTGTGTTTGTGTGCGTGCGTGCGTGTGCGTGTGCGTGTGCGTGTGCGTGTGCGTGTGCGTGTGCGTGTGCGTGTGCGTGTGTGTGTGTGCGTGTGTGCGTGTGTGCGTGCGTGCGTGTGTGTCCGGTTAGTTCTGACCGGCCGTGGGAGTTTGCCAGACCGGCCACCACAAAGCAGACCGTTCCTAAGACATACCGTTTTCTTATTTCACGAATAAATTTAATATCGATCCTGAAAATACCCCTTCTTGTGCGATGGTCAAGAGAGAGAGATATAGATATATATATATATATAGAGAGAGAGAGAGAGAGAGAGAGAGAGAGAGAGAGAGAGACAGAGAGACAGAGAGACAGAGACAGACAGACAGACAGACAGACAGACAGACAGACAGACAGACAGACAGACAGACAGACAGACAGAGATAGAGAGAGCAAGGACCTGAGCCGTTCCTGTACGGTAGGACGCCTTGGAGACATTCCGTCTCTGTGCCTTACTCATTGAGACTCTCCTAGCCGATACTTCAAACGGACGACTAAAGGCGACCGACTCTACTGAATAGAAATCAATCGCAGTAGCAGATTCCATTGAATTAGCACTCGCAAGGTGCCGCCGAAAGGAACGCCTCTTTGGACAAAGATTAAGTTTTGCATTTTATGACGGCGCCTGAAGATATGTTGTAGTTGTGGCCAGCGCGCCAAAGGAAAGTAGACGTAGCTGAATCGTAGTGAAGTGTCTTCAGTCCAATTGTCCAACACAGAATTGAGATACATAAAGTGAGACATACAGGGTGTCTAAAAAAAAACACCCTGATTTTGATTGCTTACCACACATTGGCATTTTGAAATATAAAATTCTGAGATACAGCATCTTAATAAACACAGATGGGAATTTTATTTACAAAAAAAACTGGTTTTCATTATATGATTCATTATAATACAGCAGTAAAAAAAATGTAATAGTCATTTTCGCATATAGTGTCTAAATGATGTGTTCGATATGAGCACCATTTCTGTTCAGGCATGCATTTACTCTCACTGCAAAGTTCTCTATTACCCGCTCACACATTTCTTGGGGGATTGCCCCTACAAAATCAGTAATTGCTTCCTTTAACTCCTGTAAACTGTTTGGGTGAACCTTGAACACATTGTCCTTGGCATATCCCCACAGGAAAAAATCCAGCGGAGTGAGATCTGGAGAATGAGGTGCCTATGGATTCTCAGTTCTTCTAGAGATTATACGATCATCAAACATGTCTCTAAGCATTTCTAGTGTTTGATTAGCTGTATGGGGTGTAGCCCCATCTTGCATAAACCACTGGGTTTGGAATGGAACACCTTGGCGATGTTCCAGAGAGGAACAAAATCTGAGAACAATCACTCGGTATCACTGCTGGTTAATGGTGACGGTATGGCCATCTTCATCCTAAAAAAAGTAAGGGCCTATTATCCCTTGGCTGCTTAGCGCACACCAGACTGTCACTTTGGCACTGTGCAATGGTCTCTCGACAACTTCAAGTGGTGGTTGGGTGCCCCAGTACACATTATTTCGAGAATTAACTTGTCCAGCCAGATGAAAATGAGCCTCATCAGTAAACCACACATTTTTTATTAAGTCCTGATCCCTTTCCATTTTCTCATTGAACCAGTTGCACATTGCCACTCTAGCCACTTTATCAGTGTCTGTAAGTTTGTGTTTAATATGGATCTTATAGGGAAAACAATTGAGATCTTGTCTCAAAATTCTGTGGGTTGTTGCACGGGTCAGTCCAAGTTCTTGAGATCTTCTGCGTAATGACTTTTTTGGGCTCTGTGTCACTGACTGACGAACGGCATCCACATTTTCAACTGTCCTTACTGTTTTTGGTCTTCCCGACCTTTTCTTGTTCCGATTATGAACAGTCCCTTCTGTCCGAAATTTCCTAATCACTTCTCTCAAAGTTTTAGGGTCAGGCGAAGTCTTGACATTGAAATGCCTCTGGTAGGCACGCTTCACTCCGACCCACGATTTCGTCTCTAGGTAGAATTCTACGATTTTAGTTTTTTGTTCAATAGTCAGTGTCATAATTGTCAGATTGCTACCAAATCTTAAGTGCAAAAATTCCCATCTTTGCTCTACATACGCTGAATAGAAAAATACAATCAGATGACAATTATGGCCAGGGCAACAATTTGTTATCAGGGTGTTTTTTTTAGACACCCTGTATAATTATGTAATTATATATATATATATATATATATAATTACATTTATAGTTAAATTCAGCTATATGTATACACACACACACACACACACACACACACACACACACACACACACGCACACACATATATATATATATATACATACATACATATATATATTTACAATTATATGTCTCACTTTATGTATCTCTACTCTGTGATATATATATATATATATATATATATATGCTGCAGTGACTTATATGGCATTTCTTAAAAGGGACGCAAACGGGTCAAACTTAAGTCACTCATTAATATTCCATGTTAAAATGCAGTGGCGCCATCGGTTACAATAGGAATCATTTCCAAAGATGGGGCTTGGCTAAATACGCTACTGATAGGGTGGTTTGACGGAAGGTTGGTGCAAAGAACCACAGAGAGACACGGAGACAGACAGACAGGCAGCGACAGAGCGACAGACGAGAAAAGGGGAGACGAAAGAGACACATATCTTTCACCCCCACCTCCACCCCATTGATCTATATCATTTGATCTATTCCGCTCGTTCGACGAGTTGTCTCTACCTGTCACGACCCTCCATCATTCTCTGCCAATCTCGGCTATGCACCTACACCTTTCATCATCTCTATTAGCGCTATCTCTCCATCTTAATTTCGGTGTTCGTCTTCTCCGTCTACCGCCATCTTTTGTTTCCCATGCTCTCTCTGCCAATCTCTCATATCAACTGCCTCTATGTTTACGTCTTTGTTTATTCAGATTTATTATCGTACTTTTATTTCAACACTACCCCCAACGAATCGCAACCAATCTCCAACACTACCCCCAACGAATCGCAACCAATCTCCAACACTACCCCTCTGAGAATTCGTAAACACTTCTTCACAAATCGTGTTCTCGATAGCTGAATTTAACTACCTGAAGAACTTGTGTCGGCATCAACTCTGAACAGCCTCCAATGTAACCGGGTGTCTATACACCGGCTATAAGAGACTATATAACAATACTGCTTGTTCTAATCCTCCAGTGGTGGTTTATTAAACACCGTTGATGTTTTCGTTGGGGGTTTTCCCATCTATCGTCCGTCACTTATCATCGTCTCCCAAAAGGACGGTAGAACAGACGTTGGAACAATGAACCTATAAGTAACAGGTCCATCCGCCAGTGGACCGTGCATGTACACTGCACCTCTGGGGCTCCAACATGCTCTGAGATCCATGACATATTCGTTTGATGCCACAATGTCTCCATTTTCAATAAAAATTGAAAGAAAGTTGATGTGATGGGTTGTGACTGCTACAGTTGTTCGTCATAAATGCGACCATCAGGTCAACTGTTTGAACCAACCCAGAAATACTCACTAGCTGTAAAAGAGAAAGGACATTTTGGGATAGGCCAACGCGTGTTTGGACGAGACGCACAAAATTGATATAAAGTACGATCCGAGAAGCAGACATCCATAAATTATTATATTTCCTGTGCATTTAACAAGTGTGTGGTATTATACCTGTATTGGGAAAAAACTCAGTTGTCTTACTAATTTTGAAATGTTGGTGCGTTCGGAATACAACCACCACCAGCACCAACAACTTCACAGCCACTACACCTATCACCGTCACCACTACCACCACCACCAACACCAACAACAACAACAACACAGATCGCTAGCTGGCGTAACATGTGGTATATCGTCTTCTGTTCTGCCTCTAGAAGAGAGAGAGAGAGAGAGAGAGAGAGAGAGAGAGAGAGAGAGACATACAGACAGACAGACAGACAGACAGACAGACAGACAGACAGACAGGGGGAGAGAGAGACAGAGACAGAGACGAGAGAGGTAGAGAGAGAGAGAGAGGGGGGAGGGAGAGAGAGAGAGAGAGACAGAGACAGAGAGAGAGAGAGAGAGAGAGAGAGACAGACAGACAGACGAGACAGACAGACAGACAGACAGACAGACAGACAGGGGAGAGAGACAGAGACAGGACCCAGAGGGTAGAGAGAGAGGGAGGGAGGGAGAGAAGAGAGAGAGATAGAAAGAAGGCGAGAGAGAGAGAGAGAGAGAGAGAGAGAAGAGAGAGAGAGAGAGAGAGAGAGAGAGAGAGAGAGAGAGAGAGAGAGAGAGAGAGAGAGAGAGAGAGAGAGAGAGAGAGAGAGAGAGAGAGAGAGAGAGAGAGAGAGAGAGATGACAGACAACGAGTAGCATATTGCCAGTCGATGCTGAGGAGTGAGAGTGGTTGATCTGCGGCCACCGCTAATGATACAATGAAGCGGCTTCAAATTATTAATTAACAACGCCAGATCGGAAGTCGATCGGCCGTCAATTACTTCCAGTCAGCGATGAAAGCTCGCGAGATGCTAGTCGAAGATCAACAGACAGCCGAATCAGTCGGTTTAGCGGCGAGTGGTTCGACGGTTGGCAGCGGACAACCGAAGCCCGAAGGCTACTGCGTCTGATGTCGGGGACGAGTCAGTTCGCCCATTAGGACTGCACGTAGATAACATTTGCGGAATGCCTACATATTGTCTTCTTCCATCGACAGAATTGAACTATTGATTTGAAATGGGGAGTTGACAAAGATGGCACTTTGCTACATTGTTGGATTGTAGGCAACACAAGTGTTCTGTTCCTCCTCTTCCTGTTTCCTTCGCGACACGTGAACCACGTCACTTGGTCTGTTATGCCGTATCGGTCGTCTCCACCGATTACGATCGTCCGTCACTCTCTCCGTCGTTCGACCATTCACCCGTTCCCATGGCGAGATTTCTCTTGACAGTGTCTCTCCGTCTTACTTTATTTTGGTCTTGAATTTCTCTCTCTACCACCTTCGTCTGCATCCCGTGCTCTCTATGTCAATCTTTCTCACCCGTCCTCTCTACGTGTACTTCCCGTCACAGTCTGCTCCCAACTAGTATCATATTCAGGTGTTTCTTCATCCTGGCATCTGTTTTTTATTCCCCCATTTTCCTTCTTCCTTCTTGTGCCATTCTCTGAACCCAGAAACCCAATTGTGTTCTGCTATCTGTATAGATTGACCCTCAGCTAGCGTAACTGTTCCCAACCCATATACACAAGTTGGTATCACGTATACTTCCAACACTTTCCCTTCAGCAATTTCATAACAAAATTTGGTGCCATAATAATTTGCGCCCTCCTCCTGCTGTTGGAAATTGTTCGTCGCTGCGCCGTTGTAACTTCAGCTTCTCGGCTTTGAACTCATGACATGGTGCAGTGCGGTTCAAATTTTTTTTCCGTCGCGCCGCTACTGTAAATTTACCTTCTCTCCGCTGTCTCGGCTGAAATGATGACATCGTAAGACAGTGGGTCCAATTACACAGTCAACAAAAATACACATTAATTATCTCATAAAATTTACATTTCCACCTGCCATTGACGCTCGCCACAAAAACAAACACTCACGCTCACATTTAATGGGGGAGGCCGAACCATTTGTCTGCCCCCAGAGAAATTCCAGGTGGGAAGCTCCGCCGCCCCCTGTTCCCGAGCCTATGAGTGTGACTTCGTGCACTGCTCCTGGCAGATCTCTTATGCATTATATGGAAGTTTGCTGAATCAAACTCATAATTGACTTCGCCGCCCCCCCCCCCCGTGAGAACAGTGCAAAAATTCGTCCGACTCGCGTCCATTTTCAAAAAATCCCAATATAATTACCTATTCGACCATTCTTACGAGCCGCTGAGCGGTATTGTGTATTCAAATAATTACGACTACTGTCCAAACAGTCCACGAAGACCACCTAGAAGACCACTGGAATTTACGGCAAGCGATATCATTGGCTGAGCTTATCTTCAGAGTTTCGGCAAGCGATCTGCCGGGCGGTACTGAGACTGGTGTGATCAGCAGCGCCCATGGTGCTCGAGGATGATAGCTATACGCTGACATTATACCAGATGCAAGCAAGGATGATTACTTAACTATGTTATGTAACATCATAACTATCTGACGCCATGGAATGCATTAAGAAGTAACCAGGCGAATCAGGAATATGTTGAAAGTACAATCATGAAAATGGAATTGGCTGCTATAGGTAATACCATCAATGACCTAAATGGCAGAAGACATGAAGTCAATGTAAAAACCGGGAACAATCAAGAAAATGACCATATACAGATGTTAACCTGCTTGGCAGCCCAACAACTTGAGGAGGAGGAAAACATCGAATAGGTCTTTGATTATCTCTGCACAGAAATGGTCTACTTTTGACGTATGAGCTAAATTCATATAGGCATCTTCGACGTGGATACAGCAATTAAGAGGGCACCATACCAGCAAAGAAAACGTTAAAACCACAAGGTACACCTGACTTCAATCATGACAACTAAGAAACAACAACAACAACAACAACAACAACGGAAAATTACGATTTTGTCGGGAAAATATATCGTTTTATGTATTCTGCAGACAATGTTTTAGAAAAAATATGAAATTTATTAACACGGAATTACACTATTAAAAACAAAAAGAATAATAACATTGTCAAAAATTATAACATTGTTAAAAAAGAAAGGAACTTTAAAATGACACATGTTCTATATTGGTATTAGGTCATGCCCGTTGGCTCTTATAGTTGTCAACTTGTCAGGTTCCATGATCCTACACAGATGCCGTGTTTCTATACAAAGGAACTATATATATATATATATATATATATATATGTTTAAATGTTATCTTTGACAATTGCATACAGCCGGAATCGAATTAGTCGGAAACGTTTTCGCAGTCACGACCGCAAGTGGAACGAATTACAACTGGTTCAGCACATTTCCTGCTAATAATTACTATCCCTGGCTAAAGATATGCTTTCGGGCAACGGAACAGACACGGTTGCTTTATGATACAGTTAAGAGGTCCGTCTTCCATTCTATACACGATTACGAAACTAATAGTTTCATTGTCCTTGCCCGCAAACAATTAGTGTCGCAGTAATCGGACACTTCTAATTTCGTAATCATAACTCCACCCCTTATTTAATAGAGTGTATTGGATGCGTGCGTAATAAACCGCAATAACGTATATGGTCGATGATAAATATTTAAAAGTTTATTATGATATTGCATTTTTATTGCATATTAAAAAAATTGCTAAAATGGTTTAACAATTTGGGTTTGGTGGTGTTCATGTCATTTGCATTGTGTGTATAGTATAGGTAAAGTAATATGCGCGGTCGGTTTAATAAAAATAGTATGTAATTCTGTTAAAATGAGGGGGAAAAAATTACTTTGGTCATTAAAGATCTGGCAACTCATGAAAGTTTGAATATATTTGAGCCGGACCACCTTAACTCTTGTTATGAGTTTTGTTCGATGATTTCACCGAATCTAATAAATAATTAATAAATAAAATTATATGCAAACGAGCTAGTATGCTTGTGTTATTGTTAATACCGGATAGGTTATATTTTTCGCGATAATGAACGAAAATTAATCGAATTGAAGATGGTCCTTTAAATTAAACTTACGCATTGTGTGATGATTCAAACGACCAAAACAGCTGTGGCTCAACATTTGAATGTTACTTTTAAAGAAAGTGAACACTCCGGTTTAACGATGGTCAAAATCGAAATTAATTTAGTAGTTTATTCTATGATTCCATCAAATTAAATAATACATTTGCACAAGCATATCGGAGTCGATACTAGATAGGCTTGATTTCTCGAGAAAAATGTCCGAAATTAAACTAGCACAAACTGGAATTGCGCAGGCAGCTTTCGTTTAAATTTAATCAGTTAATATATTCAAACTCTTACTTTTTGTCTTATGACGTCATCTGGCATACATTTATAAAATGACCAATTGTAAATCACATTAAAAAAAACCCGGCAGACTCTATATTATGTACTGAATACAGCTACACATGTTACATCGTTCTCTATCACAAAACTGCGAATTAATATACTTTTTATGTTGCCTAGTTTCATAAGATAAACAAAGGTCGCCAAGTTATGTCCATTGTCCAGCGGTGCGAGGTCCATCCGCCCGACCCCATCGGGTCCAGGCATCCCAGCATGATGGATCCGCCCCCGGTGGGGTGTCGCACCCCGCTGGTCGCCGCTAGAAAGAAGCTTCCGCTGCTGCGAGTCGAAGCGACTGTCTCGGCCACATCAAAGGCCCTCGAGTATTGTCCGCGGAGGCGAGCGGGACAGGATAATTAGACGGCACGGTCGTGTAATAGACTGGCACTCTATTATTTGTCCATCTACGCGCACGTTGTCGCTTATGGAAACAAATTGAAAATGAAATCGATATGATTTGTTCATTTCGGTGCCGCCGTCGCCGCCATGTTTGCTGCTAATAACGCTGAGAGATGCGAATGGGGTCAATAGAGACACATTAACTGCTATCGGGAGAAATCATCGGGTTAGAATGCCCCCATGCAATTCGCCTCGTCGCTGTTGACACTGGCTATTAATTCACAAGCGAATTCCTGCAGTGTTTGCCCGGCCTTACAGCGTCTCTTCTTCTGATAGAAAGACCCATCAACTTTGAACTGGTAAAACAATATTACCTTTTCAGATTTACACATAGGCCTACATGTAGTCGTTCCCCTGACGTAACAATATGTTTTATTATATGACTGACAGCGTCTGTAAGGTTGTGGTATAGTTTTCTGTAAACACGGCAAGGAACAACCAATAATCGTGAATGGTCCCTCTTTATAGACACGCAGGATTTACATCACAGCAGATTATTTAATAACATTCAAATACAAAATAATAGATATACCTGTATATATGCGGAACATTTTATACAATCATAACAACAGCAGCAATTCAACATACACTACATTTCGTGTCGTATTACGCACACAAAATACTTTTGGTAGCCTACTCTTTACAATACAATATGTGAACAAACATGAATTAGTACTGTTAGAATAGCAATGATGGTTGGTAGATTTCTCAGTGGAGTTATATATGATTTTAGGGGTAAGCATACGTTCGCATTTAGAAAAGAATTAAAACATTAATGGAACGAATTAATCGTTTACCAACTTTGAGCGACCATTCTTAGAATAAATAAGAATTCTAATAAAATACTACATACCTGTATAAATAATAAAATATGATATATATATATATATATTCCTAACGACAACACACGTTGACCAGATATGTATATAGCACCGCGCTAGGCAGACCGATGTCTTTAAGCAGACCAGGGTATTATATACGCGACTTCACGACCAATATTGATGTGAGTGATGTCACAAATAAACGACAAACCTACTGCTACATATGCAAAAATAACAACAGCAATTCTAACGACATTTAATGTTCATATAAGAGGTTCTTTAATGGCACGATATGCGAAAATGATTGCTTTTGATTGAAATCAATAGGGATATCACAGTTAATGTGCAGCAGAAGCGGTAGTGAAGACAGGTGGTCTTGGTACATTCAGATTGATTCACTTGAAAGTGTTCAGTTGCCTCGCTGGCACATTAGCTTTTATACAGGAGACTCTTTAGTTGCAGTTTCCTTGGGAAACGGTCTACAAAATAATTCATCGTTTCATTGACACCAACAGGAACATCATAGTGGATATGCATCAGTGTAAGCGAGGAGAGACGTTCTTGGCCCATACTGGCCCGCAGAGCGCTGGTACTTCTTTCGCATTCGCATGACGTTACGGGGTTGCACAGGCCAATTGCAACGACACATAGATGTTGGGGAATGATTCTCGCTGGCACTCCTTGATTGCCTTTGCACAACCCTTCTGGTAGCACGCTCGGAGATGGCAAATCACATATGTGCATGGCGATTGCTTCTGCAAGTTCAGGCTTCTGCTTGCACAACACGGCTGGGACCAGGCCTAGGAGTGAAGTAATTCTCTGGGATAATGCAGAAATTCCACCCTCCAAAACATAATCGTATCTGCAGGTTTTAATTTTGTGCAAATTCCATTGAAGAGCTAAAAGTAATTACTGATTGCTGTGCAGCTGGTTTAGTGGGACAACGGAGGTGGGTATGAGGGTTCCGACCGGGGGGGTTAGTTTTCGGAGGTGGTTCGTAAAAGTGGGATTAATCCATACCCCCAAAAACATGTATCATATTTACAGGATTTAATTCTGTGCAAATTTCACTGAACAGCTAAAAGTAATTATTGATTGCTATGCAGCTAGTTTAGCGGGAAAACGGGGGTGGGTATGAGGGGTTTGAACGGGGGGGGGGTCGTTTTTGCATGGCATTAGTCCGAATCTCCCAAACAAACGTTATCACATTTCGTTTTTTCGTTTTAATTTAATTCTGAACAGATTTCACCGAACAGCTAAAAGTAATTATTGATTGTTGTTGTTGCAGCTGGTTTAGCGGGAAAACGGGGTGTGGTGAGGGTATAGGGGAGGGTTCGAGGGGGGTTCGTAAAAAGGCGATCCGGACGAAGCACCCGAACCCCCGCCCGGTTGCGGGCCTGACTATATGGCTCTGGTTGCAAAATCTTGGCCCTGAAAATCTAACCGCTGTAATAAACACGCACACACGCATGCGCGCGCACATACACACACGCGCGCGCATACACACACACGCACGCACACACACACACCACGTCATGACGCAATTACACCTGACCGATGGCCATGCATGCATCAACATATATTCCTGGATATTGCTGATCAACAGTGACACGTGCGGCTGTTTATTCGAAACTGCTGAGCTAACTCAGCCAATGAAGATTAGTGATTTTCCCCATTATTACAGAAGTCTTTAAACCATTTCCCGTCCCTTTTAGTCCAGTTCAAATAAATCAACTGATTCGGTTTACCTAAACATAATTCAATTAAACAAATCGGCGATCTGGCTAAATCATTGCGTCGTGCGTGGAAGCTATCGTAGATTTTTACGATCTACGTCGCAATTTTCGGCACGAATCCATTAAGACGGAGTATTGTGATCCGCTTGTGATCGTCATAATGAATGCAGCCGCCTCGAGCGCAGTCGCTTGTTCCTGTGAGCAAACGATACCCTCGGTACCGCTCGCTGACCGCAGCATTACGGCCCGAAGGAGCGCTGTTGTGAGGCCTAAATAGGCGCCCATCAGATGGGGCCGACTCGCTGCATCAACGCAAAACGCTCGGAGAGAACATCTCCCTGTGTTTTTCATTGTAATTTCTTTTTTTCTTTGTGTGTGTGTGTGTGTGCGTGCGTGCGTGCGCGTGCGTGCGTGCGTGCGTGCGTGCGTGCGTGCGTGCGTGCGTGCGTGTGTGTGTGTACAAACGAAATGTTTAATATTAATAATGGTTATAATTTTTTTGACGATTATACTCACCTTAGCCTCTTCATCATAATAGTCAGTATAATTAAACATTTCGTTTGCAAGTAGAATATATATATATATATATATATTTTAAGTTAAAAATATTCTTTATAATATTTGTGCCGAGTCGAAGCCATATATATATATATATATATAATATATACACCTATAGCTAAATATATCCTTATGCATAAGCCTACATAGTCATACATTTTTGTGAGACACAAAACACAACATCCTAACTGGCTTCGTTGTCAGAGTTTGTTTTGCTTTAGATCCTAAACGAACGTGATATTGCTCTAATTAATTATACAATTGTTCATTAATTATGTGACTGTCTAATTACATTGGGGGCGTTTTGCTTAAAGGAAATAAAAATAAGGCATTAGCTAAAATCCTTTTTCCATGTGTACACGCAGTTTAACCTTGTATGTAACACTTGACAACACTAAAAAATACAGAAAAATACATTTGTAGCATAAATTCGATTTTAAACCCGTCTGTGTAGCGATTCCCGCGGAAAATAAAATTTAATGAGCTACGCGATCACGTAGTATCGGGACGTCACTTATGACACACACTCGCATCAGGCCGACCCTTTCCATGCATTCAGAGCATGTTTACAAATATAGCTTTTGGGTCGAAACGAGCGTCAGAATGAGTTATTGTGCAATATTCCGATGAAATACAAACACTAGTCATCATAGACGAACAAGTAGTTATCTTACTGTTCCACATGAATCGAATTGTATTCAAAACAATGAATGCGAATGTGCCTACAAGTCGACTAGGTTTATTTTGCAATCGGGCAACGCCGGTTCAGACCCCACACCAAACCATTGATTTGTTTACACTTTTTTTGGTTTATGTTTTCACGAAGTAATATAAACCAAATCATTTTTATACTATGATGCACTTTTTATAAATATTTTGGTAGTAATTATTTATTCGCCACAAAAAATGAAAATATGGGAATTATATAACGATTTTTCTAAATTTTATTCATCCAAACAAATACAATGTAATGGATATATAATTTATTAATTGTATATATATTGTACGGTAATATATGTGAAAAGAAATGGTGATCTGTCTGAATAAATAAAATTTAGAAACATCGCGTTATATATAATTACCATATTTTTTTTTTTGTGGCGAATAAATAATTACTACCAAAATATTTACAAACAGTGCATGATAGTATAAAAAAATGATTTGGTTTATATTACTTCGCGAAAACATAAACCAACGGTTTGGTGTGGGGTTTGAACCGGCGTCACCCGATTGCAAAATAAATGCTGAAGAACCAACGCCTTTATTAACTGAGCTAACAGGGCCGCCAGAAATTTATTCACTGATTTAAGTTGTTATGATACAACTCCTCCTTCATACATCGATATTCTACTGATATTATGAGATTATACACGTTACTTTCTGCAGCTGGATACGATATATGTTTGCTATGTATGTTTATTGGTGTAGATTATCTCTCGTTGGTTGCATTCGATATAATTATTCTGAAAACGAGCCCAAGCTCGGCGAAACCTAGTCGACTTGTAGGCACATTCGCATTCATCGTTTTGAATAAAATTCGATTTATGTGGAACGGTAAGATAACTGCTTGTTCCTCTATGATGTCTAGTGTTTGTACTTCATCAGAATATTGCACAATAACTCATTCTGACGCTCGTTTCGACCCAAAAGCTATACTTGTAAACATGCTCTGAATGCATGTAAATGGTCGGCCTGATGCGAGTGTGGGTCATAAGTGACGTCACATCTCGGCATCCCGAAAAGCGCGCCAAAAATATGCATATTCGAAAATGTCCGGATGTACAGCATTAAATGTGGAATTTCTAATTCATTGATTTTTTTTTTTGTGGCTTGGTGGACATGAAAATAGATAGCAGGATGTAATATAACATGAATTTAAGCCATAGATGTTTTTATTCCCTTTAAATAAAAATGTGTTAACACTATAACAGCGCTCGTTAAATATGTACCGTCAATACTCGTGTATCGATATGTTCTCGTTCACAAAATGTGTCTAAAATTACCCCGTCGTACAGTCTTGGCCACGTCCTCTCGCTGAGAATCTAAACAGTGCCCCGAGGGTGATTGCGCCACCTTGGAATCACTTAAGGTAAATGACCCCGATCTCTTTGGGGTAAATTAGTGTATAGAATACACGTGTCTCTTTGAAACAGTTGGCTTCGGAGACGTAAAGGTTGCATTTACGTTAAATAGATAACGCCGGCCGTAAGACTTCCGAAGAGAGGAATACTATTGGACGCTTATATGTTGAAGTAGGCTTAGAATACGTGGCTACAATAGCGTGTTCAGTGGGAAAATATGTCAAGCTAACAAATGTATCCAGGCTAAAAAAAATTATCTGGCTGGAAAAACAAGACAAGCTGTTATAATAATGATGTATATAAAAGTAATCGGGTTAATAACACACACACACACACACACACACACACACACACACACACACACACACACACACACACACACACACACACACACACACACACACACACACACACACACATATATATATATTAATATGGATTACTTCATATCCCAATATGATAGCCAATTGTTTCTACTCGGAAGTGTAACTGGGAGAAATTATCTAGAAGATGACAAAACACGTAGCTCATTTGATTATTTTAGCAGAATGAGGCGCGTTTGCACAATCATCACGTTTTCGCTTTATTATACGCTATATTTACGACTTCGAGTGTTATCCACTGTAGGGCCAATGATCATTAGAACATGTAGTACAAAATCTGCCCGTTCGTCAGTTCGCCAGAAATGTGCAGTCGTAATAATGAATTCGCAGGCGTTCGCTTCCAGTCTTTGCACAAGATAAATACAACGCGACCCACGGCCGCACATGTATATGTCAACTTTCTTGCGCTGGCGTGTTCTGGGAGCCGCTGTATGCAACAACAGGTCTGTCAGTTTCGCGCAGGGGGCGTTGCTGAGACGCCTCGTAATATTGACAATCAAGTGGGCGGGGCCAACTCTGGGCAGCGACGAATCGCTACCGAGGAGGCGTGGCCAAACGGAGGCGACGTCATCCACGGCCGCGGGAGGGTATTATAGATCAGCGTTACAATGCCTTTGATGTAAATTTGCCAGAATCCGCGACTTGCCGAGAGATTTGCGTGTTACATCAGATTTTCTAAGTGCGAAATCGCGAAGAAAAACTACGCTGTAATATATCCAAATTCGACCGCCTTCGATACGTCGCGCGGGCGGAGAGGGAGGATCCAACGAACCAGCTGTTGCGATTGTGTGCATGTGTGTGCATTTCGGTGTTGTGGGGAGATTTGCTGAAAGGAAAATTAGAGGTTTGTCGACTCGCCAACTCGGTAGTGAGACACGATACCCACGATTGGCGTTTTCGGTGTCCGGATCGTTTACAGTTCACAGGTATGTGTTACATGTTATCGGCTAACTTTATAAATATGTCATCTTCGTATCACTCCCCTAATGCATCTAAGTAGTAGTTCATTACTCTCGTCGCGACGAAAAAGTAAGACGCGGCTAAAGCGTCACCTCTCGACCTTTACGTGTAAGCGTGTGATCGTTAGTTGACACAAGCGATATGTTGCTAATACTGCAGTTACCATCGCCGCTGTTAAATTGTCTTGCAAAAGTGTTTGACGCGGACGTGCATGCATTTTGCGCCACACAAACACATAGGTGACCATCTTCGCGCCGGAAAAGACGCTCGAAAATCAACACTAGTGAAGCAACCGACGATTAAGCAGGCTGCCGGAATCGACAACTCGGCTAATGAAATCAACAATGGTCGGCGACAAATTGTCAACTGCGCAGCGAAGTCGACAAGTCTCGAAGCGGCGCTTCCACCTGTCTCCACCGCACTGCCTCACCTGCACCCGGTGTTCTAGCGCCACACCTTGCTGTCAAGGTGTAGTCAGCGACAGGTGATTGGCACACGGTCGCCACCCATTCCCGAAGCGCGTTGGCTCGCAGGCGGCCAACTTCAAAGCGCGTCCTTCTCAGTGGTGACTCTTTAATTGCGCGCGTCGAGGCCACGGCACGCCCGTATACTCCGCACGGTCGACGGTCGCACACGTACAGTTGGCACTGCTCACACACGGCTACTTACACAGCGGACTTAATGCTTTCCTTACTCCCACCGTCTTCGTCTGCAGGGAGTATGTTCGAGGAAGACCTTCTCGGGAGCCGGGCCCGCGGTTTCCCGCTTAGCCACGGGCTCATGTCGGCCGCTCCACAACCCTTCCCTTTCGCCGGCTTCCCGATGCACCCGGCTCACGACCCCGCCATGAGCTTCACGGGTAAGTGAATGTAATATTATATTATACTACTGTGTATACCGCTGGCGTGACGTTGTCTTTACGTATATATCACCATTTTCTCATCAGACAGTGACTTAACTGAAACAGTGAAAATTAAAGAGATTAAAGGTATTTTATAACAAGAAGACTGGACATTCATTGCAAGCATTGTTATCGATTATTCAGACATTGTTCTCAAATAAACAACGAACAGTAGTAGTATTTTATTTTAAAAAAAAATCTTCATTAAAAACAGAGTTCGGCTGTCGAAAGTGTATTCGTTAGAGGTGAAAACGACTTGCAATAATTCCTCCATCAATTGCAAACCCGAATATTGCCACACAATAATGTCATCAAAACTTAATATAATATATTGGTAGCATTCAGTAGTTTGTTCTGCCAGGAACAATATTTACCCGGATGGAATAATTTCGTAATTACCGTGCGACAAACCAGCCAGTTGTAAGAAAACAATTCTATGCGAATTTCTCTGGAACTGTATAGTTATGTTTAATTTGTTGTTGTGTATTTGAGTCCTGTCACTTTTGATGCAAAATAAAGTTCATATATATATATATATATATATATATATATTAGAACTAGAAAGGAAAAATAAAATATATAAATGTTAAAGTGTCATACATTTTTGATGCTATACATAGAACGAATGGACTAAGTCTGCAGATGCGTTGATAATATAAAATTATTATTATGAGAAACCAAATGTAATAATAAATAATTTGAAGTATAAAAGTTACGCAACGCCAGAAAACTGTAATTTAGTCAACACAGAGAGGATAAACATGGAATTCCAATAAATTCATCTATATCCTCGTGAAATCTGATAATGTTACATTGCTTTATTGGATTACTGTTGTTTTTACCTTGAGTAGACGCACAGATAAATTCGATTGTCATTAGGTAATTATTAAATAAATCAATATCTATGTAAATAATTACGCATTGTAGCACCCAATGAATAGTATTTGTAGGGCCTACTATAAATAATATAAAACGTATACATACATATATATATATATATATAACACGTATGTATATATATATATATATATATATATACGTGTTATATTAGTTATAGTAGGCCCTCTAACATCTATAATATTAACATAAGTATTACTATAGTAAAGAAAAATCATAAAGTATTGCGCAGTAAGCAAACGTTAAGGGTTAAACATAATTCAATTAGGTTTTTGTGCGCCGTCCCGCCGACGCCCATGAAAAATGACAACGCGATAATTTAACTCTGCTGAAAGGCCCACGGATACAAACGCAAGACGGGCCGCTGCAAGCCAGCGCTTCAATTCGTCTTCCAAAGTTGAACGTTTCATAAAAGTGCGTTCCCTGGGCGAAGCTAAAACAATATGTAGCAGTTGCGAAAATGGAGCTGAGTATAGTGAATATTAATGACGCGTGCCGCTAGTTTCCGTGTTACTGTAAGCGGACGATACACTCGGCAGCCTCGGGGCTTAGCGCTAAGTGAAATGTCTTCGCGGTCCAATGCGCCTGCGCGTCATAAGTTGCACTGCAATTTAAAAATAACGTGTCTGATTGTTTCTAATCACAAACTCATGTTATGGTGTACATTGACTGCACATGCACTGTATGTGTTATTGAACCATATTTTTAATAATAATTTGACTGTTGTCTGTTTTGTGTGAACATATGAACTCAAATACTATATCTGCAGAACGCAAAATCAATATTCATGACAGATGATGAACATTATTTTGTTTAATATAAGACATTTGGTCGGTCAATATGTATGAATAACATATGACTTATATGGGTGTATATCACTGTTTGATTATATACCTAGCAATAAATTGGATGTTGCGTCAACGAGTTAGACCACAAGACACAAAGCCATTATGAAGAAAATCAAGAAATGTGTACTTTCACATTTGTATTTTGTTTAACTAAACTGGTTCTCCTAAACTCGCATTGATGCATATCCGAAGTGTGCAACTATTGCTTCGTAATAACTGTAGTACTTTTAAACGCTTGTAAACGTGATACGTGTCACCGCAGCAATACACATCTACGTATATATACGCGGAAATATTGTGTTAATTTATTCATAAGGTATCGGGTTATATATTTGACAACAGGTAAAAACATCTTCTTCTCGAGTAGATCATTAATTATTCCGTGCCCTTTTCAAAATGATATTTGCGTGTTTTGTTTTGTTTTGTTTTTGCCGCTCAATGTTTCCAGCGCTGCCTGTTGAGTGCGTTTGTCTGGGAGTGTAGACGTTGACATCGTGTGGCTATATTTACGTGTTCAGATTTATCACGGCAATTAATTAAAAACATAAACTATGTACATGCTATAATAACCACATTTAATATATATCTCCTGAGTGCAATGTATTGGTTTATAAATGTGTCGTGAATTATTATTACAGTTAATTACAAGCAAAGTGTTAAAAGCATGATAACTTTTTATAATAACAAATTTCGGGAATGGACTATAACGCTCAGGAACTTTGATTAATTAAAACAGTCTTGGGCATTACAAAAGTAGCAGGAAATGCCTCCCAGATTTTACCGTGGCTTTCATATTACAGTGTATAGTTATAAATTCATGGTAGATTACATGATGTTTATAGATTTGCTATGTCGTACCAAATTTCCCAAAATAAAGATGACTATATAATTATGTATTATATTAAGTAAAGGTCATGTACCACACACATTGTATATATATATATATATATATATCGAAAACTTGGATCTTTGAGTTAATCGATCCTATTTCCGTTTGGCGCGCGCAGGTCAGAGCCAGCAGTTCGGTGGTTTCCCAATGGGAGCCCACGACCCAAAGAGAATGCTTCCGCCTCCCAACCGGGAACATCGGGATAAGAACATCAAGATCACACTGGAGAACCGGGATCTCTGGACCAAGTTCCACTCGTTCGGCACAGAAATGATAATCACCAAGAGTGGACGGTAGGACATGATTTCTTTTCATTCTCTGTCATATTTGGCGATGAAACCATTTCCCTTCAAGACATGTCTTTCCTGTTTGTATAATGGCGAAAGCAGATTTCTTCATTTGCCTGAACGAAGACACGTTGTTCATCTCCCTGCATGTAGGTAGTATATGTGATTGTTTTTTTTTAAACAAGATCATTTTATTTTTATTTTATTGCAATAGGTAAAATTGTTGCGCGTCAACGATCGATATTTGCGCACATCAACGCATCTCGTGCATATTGTGTACAGTCTGTTACCTAATATGAATTCCTTGTATTCGCTATTTCAACGCAACATCGATACTTTCCCAGTGGTCTGTAAACCCACCGCTGTACGGCAAACAAAAATGGCAGCATCTGTCAATATTACGCGTAAATAAAACAGATAGCTGTAACTGTGTCTTCGTATAACTGCCTCCGCCGCCGTCAAAACAAATACCCGGCCTAGCTGCGGGCGTGAAGTGACTAGCGGGCGCGCACCAATAGCTTGTACAACGGAGAACTACTTAACCTTTTGTATCACGTTAGTAGGATATGTGTCAGCGCTCGGTTTCCGATATTCCAATAATTACAGGAATGACTAGTATGCGATACGGATTGCGTAAGACAAACCTGCGAAATTACGTCACTGTTATGGCGCGCAGCCGTTTCCTTTAGCTATAGCCCAACCAATCTATGACAACCAGATTCACATTTCTACAAATAAAAACTAAAACATTAAACTTATGTCATATGTAGATGTTACTTGCCATTGACAAACATTTGCATTTAAGGTCTTCGTATCTCATAATTGTTTATATATATATATATATATACTGCTTAATCAACTGTAATATGTTAACGTTTATAAAATAATAACATTTAAATTTGCGAACATTTTAGAGTTCCAACAATAAAACCAATACGTGCGGTTTTCACAACTATACAGGACTATTTCTCTCAGGTTGACAATCGAATGCATATTTAAAATGTCGCCAAAGTAGCGGCTTCATGCAGTGTTCGGTTTGGCGCCTCAACGCGTGAAAATGACGTATCTGACGAGTTTGCATCTGAATTGTTTTCACAAGTACATCAACCAACCCCTCAGCAATCTTACATCCGGAATGAACCCGCTATTGTTTCCGAATCGGGATTCTGGCTACGAATGATTAATGTGGATGAGTAGGTGCAAACACGCGAAACCCGAGTGGACCCTGTTTACCAATGGAAGGCAACTCGATACGCGCATTAACACGTAGCCGGCCAAGACTATTTTCTTAGCGAAGTGCGCGTTGATTTATCGATGCGCGGTGTCATAAAGTCGTTGAGAATTCTCATCGATTTCCGCAGTGCAAATACGTCAGTGATCATTTAGCGACAATGTGACTCGCTCTGACTCACCTGTTTCCCGTCAAAGTAGTCGAATTAGCGTTTAAAATATATAATTGCGTAATCATATTTGACACTCCAGAAAACTTGTAATGTATCCGTTGATGAACACTTCGCGCTCTTGTGGATCCACAACATTGATGTCTTTCAGCAATTGTTGTGTCAAGAAATTATCTCAAAAACGGAATTATACTCTGATGTACATAAACACTCTCCCAAATAAAACAAATAGTGCCGCGTTAGACCCAATCAACCAATCAATCAATTCACTGTATTGTTATATGAAGGATATCTGTCTTACAGTTCATGATCTCATAAATATCACCAAAATATAATGTGAAAGCATCGACAACAAGAGCTTTTCGCAAAGTTGCACGGTCAATCATTTCGGACAACACTGGAGTAAACCAATGATCTTGGCGGCAGTATGTGAGATTTTTAGAAGTCTGTTTCGGTTGCTCACCGAAAGAGCAGGTAATAACAAATACTGCGATAAGTTAAGAGAGACTCAACTATACTGCGGTAGAGAAGGAGAAGTTTTGGGTCAACGTTGAAACCGCGCAACCTGCGAAGAACGTGCACTCGCTACGGAGACTTCTTTTGCACGGCTGTAACGTGCTCTGTGAAGGGCAACTTATTATCCAACACAGCACCAACTAACGGCAGTAGCATTACAACGGACGTCAATGCACATTTCTTTCGTTTTGGAGACGTTCAGATGCAGAAAGTTGGCACTGCACCAACTAGAGAAATGTACCACTGAAGACATATATGCTTGGTATGAGGCTGACTCACTCAAAAGTGCGAGTATGGCTGCATTGTGACAACACCTCAGAAACAAAGTAGATGGATTAACACTCCGACAATCGTTAGTATACAAAATGTACAACAATGGACTGAGAACACAGCCCTGAGGCGCACCTGAGTTGCTAACCAGCACTGGTGACTTTATGTCACCCACTCGAACACACTGAGGGCGACTGCTCAGGAAATAAAAAATAAACCAGTGGACAAGTGCAGCAGGAACTTCCATTTTCTGTAATCTATCAAACATGACATGTCTCTGCATTGTATTAAATGCTAAACTGAAATCAATGAATAAGATTCTAGCATAGTTACCAGCTGTCTCCAAGTGCTCTAATAGTTTTTTGAAGAAGGCAGGCTACTGCATCGTCAGTGCCTCTTCTGAAAAGGTAACCGAACTGGTATGGGTTAAGTTGAGATTGAACATGAGGAAGGAGATGTGACAGAATCAATCTTTCAAAATATTTGAGTGTAAGCCTATCTATAGAGGTTTATACTATAGATATATAAACTTAGTTTATATTTTAAATGCAAATATAAGGATATTTCACACTGAGCCGTGGTAATTTTACTTACAAATCTCACCTCTGAGGTAACGTTGAATAATATATAGTTGTAATGGCATGAAAAGTGTGCACGCTGGATATTGATTTCGGTTTTCGCGCCAAAACACCGACTGCAGACGACAGACGACGCGCGCGCGCGACACGTACAAACTTATTATCTCCGCAGAAAACGCAACAGATTGAACTTTATTGGCCCATTTATACTACTTTGCAAAGGTCGATTTCACTGATAGTGCTGTCTGAATATCACCCGGGTCTTTCAGGGGGTGTTTAGCAACACCGGGGGTGCAGACGCGAGGGTATCTGACGAGTTTGGCGCGTCCTAATTGTCTGGGAAGCGGCTGTGGTTTCGCGTTTCTGGAAACCAAAGAACAATGCCCCGGAATAGTTCGTGTCGATATTTACAACAGCTCCAGTTGCGAAATTGGCGTTTCGTCTAACGATATTGTTAGCGCGCTTTGTGTCAAATTTTCGCGAAGGTTCAGTCTATTAAGCCGATACCATGACGCTATTACCGACAGAAGGTGATGGTAGAGATCTATGATTATCGTGCAGTATCTTATTAATAGGCTTCCTTTTTCCAATTCCGTTTTTTAACACATTGTTGTATATGCCTGTAGTAACATATCCACGATTTGGCAAATAGTACTTATAATTCGTATAATGTATGTAAAATCATGCATATTATAATAAAAGTGGCAGCAAACAAATTAGTAATTACTATTAACGTTAGTAAGTTATTATTTTGGTATTAAACCATTACCATTATTGTTCATTATTATTGATAATTAATTAATTTGTTAGACCACAATCTTAAATTTTGCGGGAAGTATTCTTGTGCATGCAATAATACTATTGGAATTACTTACGTGATTACATTACAACGTATCTTCCGCCTTTCTATATAAAATTGTATCAAAATAATACTTTATCAGCCACGAAAAACATAGTGTTGTTTACATAATTGAAAGTGAATCGTCACTTATATGTGTTAGCATCCAAGTATAGGCTGCCTTCTAAACAGATATATGATCGCAAGACGAAGATTAATGTTATAAATGTGATAATTATTATATTATTTTTTATTTTGGTGAATATTATTTTACGATTAATGTAATCGGTTCTGCTTCGTTAATAAGTGTATCACTATATCGATGTACTTATGTATAAACTATGAAGCTATCTCTATGTGCACAGTATGCATTTATATATGTGTGAGCGTGCGTGCGTGCGTAATACTGCCAACACATTCATAATAATTATTTTTTACTTCAAATCTTCGTTAGCGCTCTCTTCTATGGGTAGAATTTTAATTATAAATTCAAAAACTTGCTTTGGAACATGTATTACGTTTAACATAATGTAGCCTGAAAACGAACAATACAAAATAGACGGTTTATACCGATGTGTTTCTAGTCGACATTCGTAAACTTTATTCCGACGGTCCCACTGTCCGAGCGCTCAATGCTCCGTTCCAATTTGCAACGACAAGAATGGCGTAATAAAATTAGCCCGTTTCGACCAGGGCGACTGCATTTGCTGGCAGCGCTTGTGTCAATACAGACGGCGCATTAGCATAGTGACACTTCGCCGAATAAACAGCCGATTTATATACAATAACAGCCACTCCGAGTGGCGACGATTTGCTAGACAAATGCTTGCTTTGAGACGCTAATTCAATTTCGTCGAGGCATATTGCCCCAGATTCCAATAAAGGTGCGTCTGGTGTCCTGAATTTGCATCGACTATCTGGTCGAGAACAGTAGGCGTACTTTTAAAATATTGTTGTCCCACGACAATAAAAAATATAAATATGTAATGACTTTTGTAATGCAATGACGTACTGGCAGTAATGCCAATGATTTGGGGCAATGGCATCGATGCGCTATTAAATAGTTTAACATTTAACCTTTAAAAATACACAATCTGAGCATCTGCTATCGTTCGTAAGATCATATATATATATATATACATATATATATACATATATATATACATATGTATATATATATATATATACACATATACAAAATTATATATATATATATATACACACACACACATATATATATATATATATTGTGCTAAAAATAAGTGTGCGTGCGTGCGTTATTAATCAAACAAATATTGTTATGTTTAAAGTTTATAGACTTATGGTTACGCTGCTATGAGGATAACAGAGAAATTGCGAATATTTTATGAACTTCGACTTTGCGCTGCACGTAATAGTCGCCTCATACTGCTCGTGAACACCGCTTTCATGTCGCTGCGTATCTGTCGCGGGTACTTGTTCTAGAACTAGAGGGTCGACGCTATCTTTGACACATATTATCGGTGAACCTTATCATCAATGGTGACTACAGTTGTGATGATGAACATAGTATATTTCCATGTTCATTATTCCATCATCTGTCATTTGCGCGCAGTTTATTTAACTCCCTTGTTATTCTCGATTTGTTGACACTGAAAACCAATCGCATTCAAAAATGCGTTGACATTTCTTTTGTTTTATTAGTACGTCTACTTTTAAAAGGTAGATTAGAAAACACATTAAAATAATTATGTTTATATGTGTAGTTATTAATACAGTGTAAATAACATATAGGTATAGTTTATACATTAAAATCGGTGTGGTAAAATGTTTAGATTTCTTAATTCAAGAGCAACGCATGTATATTTCTAAGGTGTAGCAAAAACAGTTGTATGAAATATGCCGCATAAGAAGCCAACGTGTATTAGAATACTCAAAGCTAGGAAATAGTTCCGTTGTGAAACAATATGCATATATATATATATATATATAGAGGTATTAAAATGTTAACATACTTGTAGACATGCTTAAAAATGTTAAAACGTTTCCGTATTTATTCTACGATCAATACACACACACCTTGTTAGAATATAATTTGGCACTGCTGTACGTTGAAAATAAAACAACTTATTTCTATTATAAATAGATATAAGTAATATGATCAATTGTTTTTATTTAAAACTGCATATGGTTTTGTTAAAATCACAGTAATAGATCAGCAACGGCTTACGTAGAATAAGCACAATTTACCCAGCTTACATCGCGCGCGCGAATTTTGGGAACGCCGGTGATGACGGCGGTGCGTGATCGCATTTGTTTATGGTGTGATTTATGACGAAGTTTTTAATAACTTTGTTGAATTGTTTCAATGATGGTGAGTACATATTCCCACGTGTTAGGAAGTCGTATTTAATATATCTTTGCAAAACGTCTATATGGGTGAACGAACTTAGGCAACTGTAGTATACGATCTGTTAGATGGTTTTACCAAAACTGTATTCATAACACATTTATATAAACCAGCATCGTACAGTGGATGCGTAGATAGATTCTAGCTTTAGCGAAATGCGGCTGACACAAAATGAACGAGAAAATCTAATTGTGAAATGACCTTTAAGACGAACGCTATAAAAGCACGACAATTGCAAAACACACGCACAGGGAATCGAGTAGAATAAACACGGGAACAATCGATCTCCCGTTTACAAACCCAGGGGAGAGCATGGTATGTCGTTTCGCGTGTGCTTGTTACTTAGCTATCGCGACAAGACATACATAGACTTGCACATTAACATTCCTTAAATATTTGGCTTGTCCGAATTATTCAGCATCTGGTCATAAATGATTGCGTCAGTATACATATACGGTTTACGTTGTCTTTCTTGGAGAATATGTGTTAATTTTTATTCGGCACAATAATAATAATAAATAATTTCTATAGCGCCTAAATCCCCAGGAATCTGAGCTGACAGGCGCAACACACAATAGTCGTCATTAGTGCAAGGGACCGCCGAAGGTGTCGTCGTCATCGTCGTCGTTGTCGCTATCATCATCGTCCTCGTCTTCGTCCTCCTCATCTTCGTTATCGTCGTCGTTGTCGATGGTTGAAGCAATGTCATCCCGCTTCACCTTCAAGGCGCCGTTTGACGTCTCGATTTCGTCGTCGCTCGAGTCTTTCGTGCCTCCGACATCTTGTTTAGTGCTTACGAGTAATTTGCATCGCCGCAAGAATTATATATATTATATAATATATATGTATAATTACACACACACACACACACAATTACACATACACACACACAACACCAATCAACATCAATATCATCATCATCAACAACAATACCATCATCATCATCATCATCGACATCATCGAGCGATCGATCGACGAGAACAGACATCAACACGATACCTGATTTATCGAATTGATCATCATCACCATCAATACGCATAATAATATTATGATACATACACACATACATACATACACGTACAGCTACGCCACGAAATCATTACATTACATACGTGCGTGCGTGCGTGCGTGTGCGTGCGTGCGTGCGTGCGCGTGCGTGCAAAAGCGTGCGTGCGCAAGTGCGTGTGTGTGTGTGTGTGTGTGTATATATATATATATATATACGTGTGTATATACATGTATATATACATGTATACATAGATATATCCCAATCTACAACATTCTTCTCCGTAGTAGTTCGTTGGTCCGTGGCGGGGTGCTTTGAGCGTTTGAGCGAGCAGGGTAGTGTGTAGACGCGTCAAGTGGTGCTAGGCAGTTATCGAGTGCTGACTTGACTTGGAGTGTGGTTTTATCGCGACACTTGGCTGTTATTTCGGCCGTGCCGCGCGTTCGTGTGTGGTGATTGTCGGATTGTGCTCGTGTAAGCCGCCACGTGTCAGCCTGAGAGCGGTCATTGTGTGGTCGCGTGGCGCCTGGAGTTGGCCGACAGACACGCGGCTGTGTTTGCTCGCTCGGGTGACGTCCAAATTTGGCCATTATTTCAAATATTAACCCGCCGCATGTTTTTTTTTTATAGATGCGCGTTAGAATTCTATTGGATAATGTTTTTTTGTTTCCGTGGATGTGCGGCTGTGTCTTAGCCAAAACTTAGATGTGTTCATTCAGAACACAAGAAAATAAAACACAAGGTATAAATATATTATGAAGGCAAACACAGGAAACGGTGAATGCCATGACGATAATAATACGTGTCGCTGACACGGGAATCAGCCAACGGAGGATGTTACATTCATTAGGCATAAAATATGTAGGATGTCCCAAGAAGTTACGCAAACAAATATAATTGTAATTATTATATGTCATTAATTAAAACGTATTGATGCTAGTTTGAACTATTAAGGCAAAACGACTGAAGTAATATAAAACTGTACTTAACTCAATGCAACGACAAATTTGTCAAGAAATTCTGATCAGATCGTCGAATCGTTAATGTCCACTTGACTTGTGTTTGGCAGGTTCGGACGTGTCCGTTTGCGTAAAAGTGCCCTCAAACCTTAGTGTCCAGATAGTCACCTGGGTTGACACTAAGTGTAGTAGCTGACGACACAGGTAATGGTCGCATGCCCCTAAATCACCATATATACGCTCCGGGTGGGGCGTAATCCCCTGTTTGTATGCTGGGTGGTTAAGTAACCGGATGAATAGCGCAGGGGTGGGGTGCGACACGCGTCCACCCAGCGGCAGCTCACAGTAACCCGCGGGCAACATAATGACTTGAGAGTTGACAGTTGCGTCGATGACGTCATCGAGAGTTGTTGACACTCTCCTGGACTCAGTTCGTGTTTCCATATAAGAAAAGTAATCGCCAACACTTCTTAGCTTCAGAGTCGTGTACTGTATATGGTGAGGTAGGGAGGGAGGGAGAGAGACAATACTAGAGGCAGAGGGGGAGAAGGACAGACGGACAGAGGTGGAGAGGGAGAACGGGCGAGAGGGTGGAGATAATGTATTTATTTTAGGCGATATCGCGAACTATAAATATACACACACGCACGCACACGCACACGCACACGCACATACACGCATACACACGCACGCACGCACGCACACACACACACACACACATACACATATATGCTCGCACGCACGCACATCCACCCACACACACACATACACGCTCGCACGCACGCACATCCACACACACACATAATGTGTATGACAGTGGTTTGTTGCAAGCCCGCCCATTAGTTTTATATTCAATTCGTGTCGATTTCGTGTTAATTCCAAGTCAATGTCATGCCGATGCATTGCGTTTGAATATGAATAAAGCCAGCAACGAATTAAATTTACCAGAACACCTATTACGTAATATCCTTAATTACATAATACCCTAATATTCCATTTAATTACCAGAAAATCAATTACCGAACTTATAATGAACGTGTTCCAGTGTAATCATTGGCGGCCGTTGTTGCCGACATCCGAGTCAGTGGCCAATAGCGTCTCGAGTACTTATAAGTGTTGCGTGTGTTTGCATGCATGCGCGTCATTTCGTGTCCACGATGTCCCATTAACGAAGTGATTTGTTGTCAATGCATTGGGTATTCACTTTATTTCACTTCAGTATCCAGGAGTGGATCATAAGACTCGCACAAGATCAACTCTTGAAGCGCGGTAGTATAGTTGATAGAGCATCGCACTCTCAATCGAGAGATTCCGGATTCCAATCTTTCCGCTGCCTTTTCGAACCTTGGGCAAGTTCGTTCACTCCGTGTTGCTTCAGTTCACTCACATGTAGGAATGAGTACCTGGCTACAGACAGTAGTGAATATATATATGTGTACGAATAGTCTTCGCGCAGTAATTGCAGCGTGACTGAAAACTTCCAAGAGAAGTCGAGATGGCATTCGATTGAACAGGTCTGCCCCGGAGTAAATTGTTAAACGCTTCGCGTAGTCCCAACGACTGGATAGTGCGCTGTCGTACTTACCTTTACTTTCTTGTTTCCATCATAGGAGCAGAGAGACATTGTACCGCCCACGAACTGGGAGGAGTTGCACCGACCTCTGCATTTATGAAAACATAATCTTTGTGTGTGTGTGCGTGCGTGCGTATGTGTGCGTGCGTGCGTACGTGCATGCGTGCGTGCGTGAGTGTGCTTGCGTGTGCGTGGATGGATGCTTATGTGTATGCAATATTATGCACACATATAATTATACAAGACAGCCTCAAAAGAACAAATTCGATCTACATCACTACAAATCTATCATGGTGGGACAATGTAGCGACACCGAATATAAGAACAAAGGAAAAGTTGCCCGCCAAACGAATGACTCCCTGCGCTCGAGGTCCGGGAACGTTTGTTTATCGTGTAACGCCAGAGATGATGTGTGTGATATCAAATTTCGTTATTTTGTTTTAAGAATGCAACACGATGCGCCACCACTCCATAAATACAACCGCCACTTACAAAAAAGATTGACAGCGTTACGTGAGTCACATTCGAATTAAAATATCACGTCATCATCTTGCCTTTATCGCATGTAAATTTTCACAAATCTCTATGAAGAATATCCATCGACACGGTGTCCTTGAAAAAGCTTCAATGATCATTGACCTACTAACGATGCTCATTATAACAAAAACCTCGACATATAATAATTATAGTCAATTAGTTAGCGAATGGTCAAAATGTTTGTGTTATATATTGTATATAAACTATTGTATTCACTGTTGAAAATGGCTGCTACGTTATGAACTTTGCGACCATGAAAACAAAAACTGTAATATGTAGCACATGTTTTACTATTATAATGTTTTACTATTATAATGCAAGTGATATAAACGTGTTTGTTTTACAACCGGGTGAATACAATGGCGTGAAATGCTACTTAAATACAACATTTTTTGTGACAATAAAAGTAACGTAGAGAAATGTGCAACAAAGCTGCGATATACGCGACAAAAGAAAACATAAAAACAGGTGCAACATAAATTAATCAACTGGATCCTGGGGTAGACGCTGCGAAAGGCGGAATCTATGATTACTTTTCTAATAGATCAACCATTCTTCCGCGCGTCTTTTCGTTGGTGTCATTCAGGCATTCATAAATTTTCTTAGGTTGATATTCCCCCAAGTTGCCAGAAACAGATTGCTTGAATTAAATGCCTTTGCAAAGTGTAGCATGCAGAATCTTTTTCTAAGTTCTTGAGGCAGTGAAATATATATATATATATATATATATATATATTAATGATATGAACGTTTTAATTTTAATAATTTATTTATATATTTAAAAAAATTACATATTTATAAATTTTACTTTTAAAAACTGCCACAGTACATTTTTGGAATGGCCTTTATAAGCGAAAGAAACGTGAATCGTATCACGTGTGGAACGCTAAAATGCACTTAATAAGTAATAATAATAAGTAGGCGTTATATAATATAGCTGGAAACTATTAGAAGTTGTAGCGTCAATCAAACGTTTTATCTCACGCAAAACGAGACGTCAGCAAGAGCTTGCGTCTTGCAGGCATCGGTTGACACTCCTAGACACTGTATGTAGGTCGTTTCGATTACTTTCTTGTTATTGAATTAGCATGTGCAATTTATATATATGCAGACCTACTGTCACGAACCACTCAGTATTTTGTTGGTTGTTTATCTGACGAGTTTACATAATGTGAAACAATGTTTCGATTGTTTTCTCTAAGCATATTTAGGGCCTATGACCCTACATACGCATGTTTTTCATGGATAGACTCTATTTGACAACGTATTCTATAGTCATCCGCCTTTGATGTAGCAGTATATGCGATTGTTTTGAAACGTTATGTACACAGACGAACCGGTCATACGATTAATCATATAAGTTTATTCAGATATTCACTCGAGAAATAATTAAGTCTTCTAATAACTCATTCGACCAATTATTAATTAAAGTGCCGTCCTTTTCATATTAAACTAACATGGTGATTAATTTAATCTCCTAAACATTTGTCCAGCTGTCCATACATCGCCGAGCAATATAAACATTTCAGCCTTAATCGTTGAAGTCAGGAATTCCTGTGTTTCAGGCAATATCCGTTATATATTTATGTGACGAAATTTTATTTATTTAGTACACAAATTTCACGATAGCATGTTCCAATTTGACAACGTAGTTACAATCAGCACTTCACACTTCACGTAATATATATATATATATATATATATATATATTATAGCATTTCTGTGACAATATTACGTAGATTCTGTTATAATATTAGAATTGGCACTGGTAAAGCATTACACGTTAAAATAAACTCAATGTGGCGCATGATATTCAAACTGCAGACCGTCAAAGTCTGTTGCATCAAAGTCGTGCTAGAAATCCCTTGCACGCGGCAGATTTCATGCGTTGATTAACGCTCAATATTCCATTCCTAGTTCGAGTTGTCGACGATTGGCTAACGATATGGCCGCAACGCAGCCGAATAATTGGTCTCTTTGGGGCCATAAAACGCCGTTGGCTGAGTGCGTAATAAAACCGTCAAGATGGCGCGTTTGTTGACGCTAGTCGGCGTTCGTGTAGACACCGTCACTGACGCGAGGCGTGGCGCGACGATAAGCAGTCGAAAACACTTGAGTGTTTGGGATATTCAATGAGAATACTTCATGTTGGCTAACTGTTTTGCAACATACATTTGCAACGTTATTTTTAAATAAACATCTACCTTAACGTCTAAAGATTTAGAGACACACACCCTGATTACGTATAGCATTGTATTGTTACTACATATGTGTGGTTTAGTTTGCCGTGTTAATTTTTAGCCAAGTCTTAACAACGTTTAATAGTTATTTTTATTTTTACCATTCTAGTGAATTTTTAACATTCCTGAACAGAGTTTTACTTTGGATATCAATGTATTGATAACATTATTATTATTATTATTATTATTATTATTTATTATTATTATTAGTAGTAGTAGTAGTTGCTGTTGTAGTATTAGTAGTAGCAGCAGCAGCAGTAGTAGTAGTAGTAGTATTAGTAGTAGTAGTAGTAGTAGTAGTAGTAGTAGTAGTAGTAGTAGTAGTATCAATAACGGTTGATTTCCTACGCTTTGTACGACCAAATGTAGACGAAAACAGAACTTCTGTTGCGAAATCACGATATATCAACTCGCGGAAAACCCACATTAAGATAATAAGACGTATTCGTTACGTATAGTATATTCGAGAAAGGTATATCAGCGGATCAAAATAGTGCGCCAGCCCGACCGACGCGCATGTCAACGACATAGATCACCCTCGAGCCATTCCGGCGGTAGTGTCCGCCCGCCAGCACATGTAATCGATAGCGGAAAGACGTCGTGATTAATTCCCCGCTGAAATCCGAGCGTCCGTCCGGCTCTTGAGTCGACGAACGCCAATAAATCGGCGAGTGCGACGTCGCACAAAACCCCCCCGATCGACGGAGATTCAGTGGCCAGGGCTGATACATCAGAAGACGGCCGCCTAGCACTGTCAGGGAGCTCAGGTCGCGTTTATTTAACCAGTCGTCACCTCCGCTTTAAACGTCGTCCGCGTTGACACCACGACCTTTTTTTATCGGCGTGGTATGACACCGTCAACAGTCGTTGTTTGTTTGAACTTTCGCAATCCCGAGAATGCTTTGTCGCAATTCGCCGCGTCGTGGTTGAGTGTCGTCAGGGGAAGCTATGCGCGCTTCGCGGCTTTGACCAATCGCGTGAGATGAAACGGCGGTATACTTTGCAAACACATTTTTGAAAATGTTGCGTTAGTTTACTTCAATAATATATATATTTTTATTTTGCAGGAAGTAGATTGTTTCCTATCTCCGCGCACAAATACATTTTAATTCGACACAAAGAGTTCTACGCAACTCTTTGTGTCGAATTAAAATGTATTTGTTTGTCTCGGAAAAACGGCAATGCGCTACACACTAGTATATATAGTGAACAATTATAGTAAAAGTAAACGAGACTTATTTTAGTGAAATGCATCATTTTTACATCTTTTACACGAGTTGAAGTTGAGTAGTGACGTCAGAGCCTTATTATCGCGCTTCGATGCGTCGATATTTGCTGTCGATTGTGATCACCTCGCGCGGTCTTCGGGTCCGCGCGGGGTCCTCGTCAATAAAACGAGTTTGTGTGATAGATATAAATGTTATGTCACTAGACGAGCCGTTTTCTATCAGTATCGCTGGTTACTTCTTCACTTCAGTTTGTGCACAGTGATTGTAGACGTGATTACACGATTTGAGGGGCCAGGGGTTATTGGCTTGTGTGCACCGTGTTTCAAATGCGGTTCGTTTTTCATGTGTTACGCATTTAAACTAAATGATGAGAATGGCTGCTCTATGTTACAACATTTTTATAGGTGACAACCTTTACAGAACATCAGCCTATGAAACGAGAAAACCATCGTTCAAAACCTCTTGTTGCCGTTTCGAAGCTTGAACAATTTCGTTCGCTGCACGTTGTCTCAGTTCACTAAACGGAATAAACGAATAACCGGCTATTGACTGTGGGTACATGTGGACGGATGGTCTTCGCGTGGTAACTCCAACGTGGCTGTATACTTCCCACAGATATTGTGTTCGATTGAACATGTCTGACAGGGGGTGAAACGTCAGGCGCTTTCAGCAGTCCTACTGGTTAGATACCGCTCTATATGACAACTCACCATTTTCGCTCATTGCAACGTCTTGCGTCTTTTAGGCGGATGTTCCCGACGTTCAAGGTGACTCTGGAAGGCTTCGACCCTCACGCCAAGTACATCCTACTGATGGACATCGTGCCGCTGGACGACTGTCGCTACAAGTACCACAACTCGGAGTGGGTGGTGACCGGGAAGGCCGAGCCTCACATGCCAGGCCGTCTCTACATCCATCCCGACTCCCCCGCCTCCGGGGCTCACTGGATGAAGCAGCCCGTGCTCTTCCACAAGCTCAAACTCACAAACAACAACCTCGACCAGAACGGACACGTAAGTTGATGGCTTTTGTCTTAATGAATAACTATTTATTATTATTATTATTATGGCAATTCTATTGACAAAGACTGTAACGCTGACATTGATAATGATTAATGAATATTTGATAATTATTGTAAAGGTGGAAAAGAAAACGTAATTTCGACCTATATAGGACTGATAAGCTTTAGACTGAATCCCTTCCCAGATCTGTTGGTTACGTCATCAACTCGATAATAATGCCACTATTGTTATTATAGCAGTGGAATAATGAGTAAATTATAATAAGACATTTATACTTATAACGATTTGATACAATAAATGTATTAATATAAATGAATAATAATAATAATAATGCATTTATTGTAATAACGGTTTCGTCCAACAGTTGCGTGTATTATGCCCTATACATTGTATTGTAATATTGCACAGCAATAATAAGTTAAAACAAAACTGGTCTAATATTTTAGTGTGTTGATAATAAAGATACATGTAATAGGCTACTCAATAATGTTGTATTTTAGGATATCAATAACTTGATAACGACAATAGCAATGATAACGACAATAGCAATGATAACGACAATAGCAATGATAACGACAATAGCAATGATAACGACAATAGCAATGATAACGACAATAGCAATGATAACGACAATAGCAATGTTAACGACAATAGCAATGATAACGACAATAGCAATACACGTAGAAAATAACAACAGCTGTAATAGCAATATAATCATATAGCAACAAAACCGCGTCACACGGGTGCACATGATAAGAACATTTGTTTTAATAAAAAATGCGAAAGTTTGCCAATTTGTGACATATTTCCCATTTAAACCGTCTAAATATGTATCTTGAAATGTCATCTCATAAGTACCAAGGAACTTTATCGGAATATATACAGTAATCTTTATGTTGACGGATATTATGACATTTGGATCATGGCTGGATTAAGGAATTTAACGCCGCGGATTAGGATCAGCGTTAGGTAAATCGTCGATTTCCTATACCGCAACGCAACGCCTTTCGACTCGAGCGCCGACACCGGTTGACACAAATCTGCGCCGATCGCTCACGCAACGGGCGGCCGCGCGCGCTATTCAGCGGCGTCTTTGTCGCCAATTTATCCGCCATGAGAAATCTACTTTTGATGAACTGGTGAAGTCTATGAACTGACAACGGATTGAATGCTAGACAGGCGCAGACCGTGACGACTCCAGGGCAGTCTGGAAAGTCAGCCGAGGCTGCCTGATGAGGCGGACTTCGCCAGGCTGCCAGGCTGCCGATTAGAGCTTGTAGGGTGAATATTGCAATGACCGGATACCTCTTAAAGCACCATCCGCAGTTGGTTTGGCCCATTGCGAATACAGCTTTTTTATTTCCAAAATATGTAGTATGTGAATAGCTTAACTAATATCCGCAGTCGATTTAATAACAAAATATTGCTAACTTTTAAAGAAAATTGTCGAAAGAGTTTCCTTTGGTAATTACGTATGTTAATTTGTTAAAGTCAGTTGCTGTGCCGAGACTTAGCCTTCAAACCACCGAACTTGTCGGCCGAGTGGATTTCGAGAGAGCAAGGAACGCTGACAAAATCAACATATATAAATGCATAATTGTATCGTGCATTCAATACTATATATATTTTTAATTTTATTTTTATAATCATTTGAATTAATGTTTGGCCCAACATTAAACAGGTTAATACACCCTCTGGTCGTTTCACCCAAACTACACAAATAAATCACACAAACAAACTAGCAAGTCGCAGTAGATAATAAGTAGATTTTTGTCTTCATAAAATGAAGAGCAAAACAACTGACACGAGGAGCTACCATTGTTTCATTTTTGCGTCCGACAGATAAAGTGACGTTTGCGTTGAGTCGGTGTTCACGTTAAACGATTTTGACATCCTGAAAAATTGTTTTGAAGAGGGAAACGGCGTATTTGAAGACTAAGACATTTCAGCTGCACACATAGACCTACCCTCATTTCTAATTGTTTGTATCCTATTGTCGGCGATGGAAAGATCCCCTGCGTATGAAGTCAGAATCCGGTTCGGTCCTCTACTGCGACCACTGTTTCTACTGCAATAACATTTATACTTGTATTGCTACTACCCTTTCCCCTTACATGTCACTATTAATAATAATAATAGCAAAACAATTATGATGATAATAATAATAATCGCAATACTACTACTACTACTACTACTACTACTACTACTACTACTACTACTACTACTACTACTACTACTACGAGTAGTAATAATAATAATAATCGCAATACTACTACTACTATTAATAATAATAATAAAAATAATCGCAATACTACTACTACTACAGCCTGTACTAATATTAATAATAATAATCGCAATACTACTACTAATACAGCCTGTACTAATATTAATAATAATAATAATAATAATCGCAATACTACTACTAATATTAATATCATTAATAATAATAATCGCAATACCTGTACTACTACTACTAATATTAATAATACTAATAATAAATAACATAATACTAACATAATAATAGGTATTATAAGTCATAAAACAAGAATAATAACAGTCATAAGAGCACTAAGATAATCTACAAGCTCAGATGCATCAAGACGACGACACCGATCGTTACTACACACCATTCAACAGCGCACAACTTCTAATATACTATATAGCCCTTAAACGCATCGCTGCCTTTCCGACAAAAACATCTAGACATCAAATAATTCCAGCCCTAAGTAATCGCGTCATAAATCTCACGAGCGTGGTGTTTCTCACGAGATTCCAGTTGTTCTCACGAAGCATGTAATAGTTCTCACGAAATCCCGCGTCTTCAAGTAGCCGCCTTCAATGGAGCCGCCGCTGGCCTCTCGTAGTTCTATCTAGCGTCGTACAAAGAGTGTGCGTCATATACAATTCGTCATCGTTTGTACACCATACTGTACCTAGCGGGGGCCGAAATTTGACGCATGTGGATATGTCCAAATAACGACGCCCGTGTTTGTATTTACGGATGCCGTGCCCGCAAAATCATTTATTTCGCGTACAACGTTCAGCGCTTATCGCATGCACCGCGTGCATTCTCATAGTTGTTTCGGGGACATCAACGACGGCGCCATATAGTTATTTATATGCCGTTTTTACACGTACTTCCCGAATGGGTGCGCACGTTAATTTATTATCTTCCAATTACGCATTCCTTATAGTTAGCGACGTCAACGAAAATGCCGAAATATCGCAACGCAAAATCATTGCTGAATGCGTGACGGTTGGCCACCGCTGCCACCAATGAGTTTGTTTGAATTATGAATGACATTGTTTTTCTCAAATTGGCTCTGTTACATCTATCGTACGGATTGCAGTACACGCGTTTTTTAAGGAATAGGCTCCATATAATGATATTATCGTAGTGGGTGTATGCTCTTATCCCGTTTAATGTTTTATTTACCTAATGTGAAAATGTTATGATAAAGTACATATTTTCTTGACATATTCACCCAAATATTTTTAATTAATCGAACGACAAACGTCTACAGCATTCAAAAAGAAAATACGTTCGATGTAACTTGTAGCAGGCGGATTTCCGACAAAACATATTTGATTTGATTTGATGTATAGGCATATTCTGTAGCCAGATATAGATGTGGCACTCGAAAATTGTTGGCGAAAACTGGAGATTTTTTATTAATGCCTATATTTGTTAGCCTGGTAAACAGTGACACTCAAACGGAATAGGCATATTACTGACCGACTAACCAAGGTAAAATGTACAGATTTTTAAGGTCGAATTTATACGGAATTTCAAGAGAAAATACTAATTTAAATCATACAAATGTGCCATATATATCTGCTGTTGTCGTATGTTTTAAATCCACGCAGAAACAGCTCGACGTCACAAGTTGAATCATGTTATATATATAGATCAACGCATTACGTCGTTAGCATGTCTGCTTGGATTGAGTTGTACTCGTAATATATCGTAGGAATTAACGCCACCGACTGTGATAATCCTCGCGTCGGTATACCGGGTTTCACGAACCAATGACTTTATTAATGGCTGGTAGTGTTTACTATGAACATTTGCTCACGTACAATGACGGCTGCGTGTACGTTACGCGACGCTACTACGAGTCGAAGGTGTTCAGTAATTGTGCATCAATCGACTCGAACTGAATGAATGGGCGTTTAGGCGTGTTTACAAATCTACAGTCGTGGCATAGTCAAATTGCGCTGCGCTGCTCTAAATTGAGTTGTTGAATTTGTTGGAATCGGAGCTTGTGGCCAGGACAGATTCCTTGTAATTTAGATAGCGTCACTTTTTCATAAGCAAGCGATTATTGTTCTCTTGGACAGCATGTATGAATTAAATAATACGTGACGTAAATGTCAACATTGAACAATGCGCCAGTTATCTACTGATTATAAATATAACCAGTGAGGTTATAATATATATATATATATATATATAAGACAAGGCCGATAGTATAGGTAGGCTTTAATAACAAACTCAATATGTATGTCATAACACTTTATGCCAAGTTGAATTATAACAAGAACATTTAATGTCCATGTACTAGTGGCCACAAATGACGAAATTAAACATATGTCATTCATAAGGACCTTAAAGACAATTAAAACATTAAAATAAGCCAACATAGACGGGTTTAACGAATACACGAAGTGAAACAACGGATAATAGGCTACCAAGGAGTGTAGACTATTATGGTATTGTGCTAACGGACTCTGATATTTGTCCGTACGTCTCTCTACAGATCATCCTCAACTCGATGCACAAATACCAGCCGAGAATCCACATTGTACAGGCGAATGACATCTTCACCATGCGCTGGAACTCGTTCAACACGTACGCCTTCGAAGAGACGTCCTTCATCGCCGTCACCGCCTACCAGAACGAACAGGTACGTCGACAGACGGGTGGCAGCGTCAGGTAGAGAGGATGAAATATACAGGTAGGATAGGGGGATGGATGAAAGAAGGGAGGGAGGGATGGAGGGAGGGAGGGAGGGCGGGAGGGAGGGAGGGAGGGAGGGAGGGTGTATGTGCGTGCGGGTATGTGTACATACATGCGTACGTGTGTGTGCATGTGTGCCTTCGTGAGCGCGTACTGGCTTGTTTGTATGTGCATACGTGGGCTCGTGGGTGCGTGTGTGTGTGTGTGCGTGTGTGTCCGTGCGGGTGTGCGTGCGTGCGTGCCTGCCTGCTTGTGTGCATGCACAGAAACAACAACTGTTCGTAATGTTCGTTACTTGCGATGTAACGGGCATACAACTATTGCGAGAAACGTGCAATACAGCATCAACATGTCCGTTACTCGCGACGTAACCTGAGGGTTGTAATCTTACACAATCTGCCATGCGATTCGCAATGCCTGGTTTGTTGCGCCATGCGATGGAGAAGCACTGTCTTTCTCTAAAATTGTCTTCTGGCATGCTGAACCGGAATATCCTTGTGAAACGTCCATCTGCCAATACCACTCCATTCTGACATATCGTCTCCACCACCCGTTCATAGCTAAAACCAAAGCGACGTAAATCTCCATTCTTTGACAGCCGCGTATATAATGATATCAAACGAACATTGCGAAGGCTCGACCAAGACATCGACCAGCCTGTTGCAGAACGCCCCAGCGACTGTGGTGACATCATTAGCTTAATGAGGGTCTTGTTGCTTGCGTCGTCGCACGCTGTCGCTATGATCGGTGGCGCGGAAGTAACAGTTTCACAGCTAATTGACTGTTGACGGGCGCGCGTAACCACGCTCCAATACCGACGATTTTCTACGACGACTAACTGACTTTGAACATGGTGTTAGTCCTTCATGTTCCGTCTTATCACGACGACGTCGAGTGCGCGCGACTATCGAGGTTGAACTTTGACATTTTCTTTGACCATATTTTTTAAAAACTATTTGGTTCTATTGATGCACTCGAAGCCAGCGACAAGAAGCAATCAGTTGCCGTTAACACAGAGTGGCCAGACAATGGGATTAAATTGGACAAAATTGTTAACTTTATTTCGGTATATACGTAGACTGTACAACATGTCTTGCAAGATTTTAACATAAATGGAGAACAAAGTTCAATGCTTTGTAAATAATTGTTATACATTATGTCTTGCAGATTACGCAGCTCAAAATCGACAACAACCCGTTTGCGAAAGGATTCCGGGATAACGGAATGGGCCGAAGGTAAATACAGTTTTATTAAATTTACATACTACCATAAGGAACTTCTGCGCAGTTAGATAAGACGTCATCTTTTAATTTATGTTAGACGATGCGTATTAACTAATGTTCCAACATTTAGGAAATATAACTATTGTTTATTATTATTTATATACCAGTATGTATATAATGTGAATAATTTACAATCGACGATATAATTTAATTACATCTCTATGTCTACTAAATTAATCAGTAACCCTTTTTTTTTTCTTCAAAAAGACCATATCACCAAAACACGTTTTGATATGCACTGTCATTGTTTTTAATGATGTTTTATTCTCCCCTCTAGTCGTGACCACCGGTTGACATTGAAACGACCTCTAATGCCACTGGACAACGGGATGGACAAAGATGAAGAAACGAGTAAGTACGCTTGCCCAGTCAGTAATTTATAAACGTCTCGATAGCGTTGCTATATACCCGTCATGCTTAATAGCTGTAAATGGAATATACAACAGTTTTCAGTTTTACAAATGTCCGGATTATCTTACTTGATTTCCTTATTGCAGTACGTCTAAATTAACAATTATACAATTCAAATATTTAAATTTAATAAATCAGTTATTTTTTATTATTTTAAACCAAATAAGGTGTCATAATATTAATACTACATTAAGTGTCGGCATGTTCCGTAAAACAATCATTCGGTTAATAAAATAAATATTGTATATACAGTAACATTGTATATTCACCACGTTAGTCAGAGACTGACAAATCACGCTTGTCTTATTATAATTATAAATAAGCTTAGTGTTAGGTAATAACAAGTTATTGTACGATAGATGATTTCAGGAGCCTGATGATATTAAAAAGCAAGGTCGTGACTAGTCAAATAGGGTAGATATGACACGACATGTAATAGCCACCGGAGCGCATAGACGTGCCGCAGGCCTGCACGTCTCGCTAAGTCGCTAGGCGGCGGTGGTCGCGAGCCGAGTAACGTTAACGGTTGCCTTTTGTTACTTGCTACGCGTGAATCGACGCCCGTAAAATACACGCGCGACAATATCTCCTCCACAGTTCGCCGCTCGACGACCACCGTTTGGTCCCGGCTAATGGATGAGATAGTCGTGCGTTTTTTCGCCGGATTCCAGTCAGTCCCCGGGTGTAAATATCGTCGGTAAACGTTTGTTGTGTCACTTAAAAAGCCGGGGCCGGTAGTGCCCGAACAAATGCCGGTAATCACGACCCGAGTGCCGACCAAGTGTTACATGAAGGGCAGCGGCGTCTGTGATCACAAAGAGCTCTACCTCGGCGGAAGACCCGACTTGCTCGGCGTCAAAGCGATCACATTTCTCATTGGAAAATGCGAGAATGCTAGCACGATTTCTAGCGCTTCAGTTATCCTATATATACTACACGTGCGCAGAAGGCTACACGTCTTGTCGACTAATATGACCCACTATGCGAAAGTCTGAACACGTTATATTGATGTATATGTAGAAATGAAAAACACGCAGTTTGAAAAAAGGACTCACAAATGAATAAATCAAAAGTAAATGTCTTTGAAGCAATATTTCCTGTTTTGCGGTTTGCCTTCAAATGTATTTTTTATCGACCTACGACTTTCTTATGTTTTCGAAATTTTATACTTTTTTCTCACACGAACACAAACACTTAAAATAAAACGAGAAAATACCTGCACAGTTCTTCCATCCCATTTCATGTCCATTTCACGTCCATTTCACGTCCATTTCACGTCCATTTCACGTCCATTTCACGTCCATTTCACGTCCATTTCACGTCCATTTCACGTCCATTTCATCCATCCATCGGCTTTCCTTTCTACTCATCCATGCACTTGTCCATTCACCCACCATTCATCATTCATCCATCCACACACCATCCAATCCATTCATCAATCCATCCATCCATCCACCTATCCATCCATCCATCCATCCATCCATCCATCCACTCACTCATCCATCCATCCATCCATCCATCCATCCATCCATTCTTTCTTCAACTTATCCAACTAACAAATCGTCCATATATATGTATATATATATATATATATATATATACATGTGTAAGTACATACATAATTACACACACACCACGCACACGCACACACGCACACACACACACACACACACACACACACACACACACACACACACACACACACACACACACACACACACACACACACACACACACATACGTACACACATGTTTACTTACTTCTCAATGGCAATAGAGTGACAGTTATCTTAAGGACACGCATGCAGAAGATCCCGTATTTTTTCTTTTCTGCGAATTTGAAAACACTCAATAATTTAAAAGATGACCTTTCGTAAGATGAAACCGACTCGCCGACGCCTGCTTTTTGCGAACGAAGCATTCATAGTTCGGCGTACATGACAGCGATAATTCAGTGCAACGCCGACGTCACTGTATGACATACACTATGTATAGTATACAATAGGTCAATGCATTGTGACGTGGGTCCGACGTTTTGCGTCCACACCAGTTTGACAGGAATACGTATCGCTATACCAGTAACTAAAGAACATCAGTGAATAGACCTACATACTGCGTCATACTTAAGGATTACGACAACAGTACCTGTTGGGTGCAAGGCAGCCATCGTATAGTTATGTTATTAAATGAAAATGCGGGGAAAAACGGGAAAGACGGAACAGACGTGGACATCTACAACGCTCAAAAGAACGGGGCAAATTGATAAAACGAACGGATTTTATACAAATACTTTTATTATAATACTGTTATTGTCAGTTGCTCGATGTGTAGGCCTACTAACATTCGATATTATTTTAACTCTACTCGATCTTATGCGCGAGTGCCGCGCTTGTGATTCATTTTAACAGCACCAGCAGTTCCGCAAAAAAAATAAAAGCAGGCCTTGGTGCCATTAACATTGTACGAGACGGAGTACGCGACGCCGTACGTGACGCGAAAAAGAACAACTTCGCAGCGACGACAAACTGTCGGAGCAGTCAAACAGCCGGAACAGTCCCGCAGTTAATTAGCCAATGCGCAACCGTCTCGACGCACGTTCACACCTCTCTCCATTAGCGACGTCGCGTTGACTCGTCGCTGAATTAACCGTTGCCGACAAACCCGATTACGTTCCTCGTTCGCCGCCATCCATCTCGCTACTGATTTCCCCGAAGTTTTCGGGGGCGAGAAAATCGCCACTCGGCCGACGACAACGAAATGTGCAGCTCGATCAGCGCGCCGTCCCTTGGGGCGGTGCAATACGGATGGAACGGGCGCGCGACCGGTGGAGCAGATGCTTCGGTCCTCCGTAAATTAAGCGACCGGCTCGGCCGAAGTAATTCGATCCCGCCGCGCCGCAAGGTGTGAACGCGCTTAGACGATCCGGATTGAGGTAATCTACGGACGCCCGCTGTTGTTAGATTGGAAAACGGAAGTTGGAATAGTGTGCATGCGTGTTCGTGAGCGTGCGTGCGTACTCGGAGGCGTAACACAAAATGTGTCGATGCGGTTCCAATTTTGTAGGAGCGACCCACATTAATTTCACCCTAGGTCATATTTATGATATTATAATATCAATTCAATTTCTTTCGTTCTTTTCGGCTTCGGTTTAACCCGTCGGTTTCTGTTTCACCCGATGCTTAGCACTTCGTTTCGCTTTCAGTTTTCACCTATGTTTTAATTCCCTCCAGAAGCCAACACTCTATTTTGGTGCTTACGTAGTCTGCGTTAGACCGTTTGGATGGCAACTTCCTGTCTTTAGTTTAGAGCGTGATGTTGTTCATGTAATATCGCCCCCTGTTCCTGTGTTTGCATGGTATAGTAACCTATTATCGTCCACTGTTGCAGACGAGTCGTGCCAGAAGCAGGTGAAGCGGGAAATGGAGGCGGAAGAGCTTCACCGTAGCCGTCACCAGTCGTCTGACACTGTCACGAGCACGTCACAACTGAGCAAACACGCCAAGGAACGTGACCAAGGCGGCACGAAGGCTACACTGTCCGACTCCGACGACATGTCGCCAACGTGTCACGTGGGCGGCACGAAGCCGAGGACGCCGCTAGGGAGCAGTCAGATGATGTCGAACAATAGCAGCAGCGGCAGCAGCAGCAGTCACAGCGGCAGCGGCGGCGACATCAAACAGCGTAGTTACGGCGGAATCCACTCGGCGTCGCTGCAGCTCGCGTCTCAGTGCCAATACATGGGTCAGAGCGCGTCGCCATATTTAACGGGCAACACGCCGCCTTGTGGCGATCAGGTGTACTACCCGCACCACTCGTCGACCAGTGGAATGGCCGCGATGCATATGGCGGCCAACGGGGGCTTGCTTCAACCGGTGTCTTCCGCATCCGGTCTGCTGCAGGGCGGTGTGGCGGGAATCAACCTTTCGCAACAAATGTCCTCCTGTCAGTTGGCCGCACAGAGCAGCGGATGCGCGATGGCGGCATCGTCGGCAGGGGGCGGTGGTGTGAACGGCTACGGTCTGACGCCAATACACACGAGTCTACCGTCTTGCACGTACATGCAGGCGAACCCGACCGGATATCCGGCGCACCTTCCCAGCATGCCCGTCATGAATTTTCCGTCGGCGTCGCCATTCTCAAACTCGATGGTATGATCGCTCGCTGCGCATGCGCGCCCGTCGGCCAAAATCGATCACTGCCATAGCGTTCGCCGCCGGGCGCCGAACCGTTCGCCGCAACTTCCGGCGGTCGCCTGACGTCACGCGTCACGTGTTCGAAATACGCTTCGCTCGCTGTGCGGCTACGCAAAGCAGCGGAAGCCAAGACACCCGAAGGGGAAATAAATGGAAGTCGTCCAGACCGGTCCTACGATATGGGTGCCGCCGATACCGAAACATTAAGCGCCGAACTGTATAAACAGTACGTTTTGTCTGGCTTGTCATAATTCCGGTCATAGAACGATTCCATTAACTGGACTAGCGACCACGAATTGGCATCTCCACCAACGCCATTACCACGTGATATTGTCGTAAAACTACCCAAGACAACACACGGTATACCCACGGTCCTGCTTTAACTTTGTACAAAGCTTTGCATTCCTATAATTCAATGGTGTCCGGCTTAGTGAGTTTATAAATACGATAGTTGGTTATTTTTGAGCGTAGTAGGATGTCCTATCGTAAAAATGTCGCGCCGTGTCTCAAGCGTGATTTCACCATGAACGGAGTGTCGAAAACATTGGTGAACTACTTGTAAACATCGGAGAAATGACGAATAATTATGAGACTTGCACGCGGTGCTCAGGATGTTCCTTGTGAGAGGAGAAACGGCGCTTTATTCTGGTTTTGTTGCTATGTATTTAAATTGTTGAATTCATGTTTATTTTTGTGTTTTACATAGAACGATGTACTGTTTTGCATAAGCCGATGATATTAAAATGTGAGATTACTGTATTTATATTGTGTGCCTAGGCTAATGCTAATATGACGGTCAGACATTCTAAAGTCGTACCGAGCGACTAATAAAAACACTCTGAAAATATATAACATCATTGACCTGTAGGCTGGGGGCACGCGGGGTGTGTTCGAACCCCCCTCCCCCACCACCATGCAGAGGAAAGAGTTCTGCATGACCAGACCATATAAAAGGTGGAGGCAGTCTGAGTTTTTAATGAACTTCAAACTGAGGGTACAGTTGAAGGTTATTGGTGATGATCAAAGAGGGTGCATTGCATGGATACATACGTGTAGTGTGTGTGTGTGTGTGTGTGTGTGTGTGTGTGTGTGTGTGTGTGTGCGTGCGTGTGTGCGTGCGTATGTGTGTGTACGTGAGTGCGTGCGTGCATGTGTATGGATGTGAGGGCGCGAGTGCTCGGACGTATGTTTGTTGCTCTGAACTAAATTAATTCTAGACCAGTTCTCTCGAGACATTAACACAAACATTTAAGTAAAAAAAAAACACCATCGACCACGCAGTGCCATCAACGTATTTTATAAAGTCAAACCATGGACTGCAGATAATGTTATATCGCACTAGCGATGATACTGAACAACTTGCACATTTTTACTGAGCTTCTTCTTTCTCCACCGTTTCATTGCCTTTACAAATATGAACATAGGCCTGTCCTCCAATCGCTATCAACAATCACAAAACTGTCCTTTTTCAAACACAATATACGCTGGTTATTTATCGCATTGTTTAATGCGAGGTAGTATGTTCCGTTGTCCGGAATCCACAAACGTCGTTAACCCACTGGTCAGCTCTTCGGACCGCTCGGCATTCCACCCGTGGTCAAATATGGTGACGGACTAAGGGCGCTGCGTTTCAAGATATCTTGTTTAACAGTGGCAGTGGCCAATGGCGACGCGCGGCGGGCTGTGCGTCTGAAATAACGGAAGTGACGTAAAGTTCTGTCGCCTGACGTAATTTCCTCCCACTTCAATACAGTGCAAAGGTAATCTGTCTGGATTAACCCGGAATCCGACGTCACGGCGCAGCGGACAGCAAAGGAAACATTACAGGTACTTGCACCGAGTGTTACTGTCGATGTCGTAAGTATATAGGCCCCTATATAGTTAGGTTATTCAAGTTTTATTTGGACGTACTACTGTATATACGTATACTAACGGGACCTAGCATCCTAGCCCTAGGCTGCGCGTGCGTACATAGGTGCGTGTGTCAAATTCACGGACTCAGATAACCGTGTACACATTTGGCCAGTTTTCTTTACTTTTGTCGAAGTCAGACACTTGCACGATAGCCACACGGTTCTCGATCGCTGACATTTGTCGTCCGGTCAGGATGCCGGTTTGGAAGCCAGGTAGATAAACTAGATGTACGGTATACTGGTATACGTATACCGGGTAATATGTGCCGGCCAGCATAAATGTCAAATCCGGATCGATACGACGCCTTGCCGGAACCATCCACCGGTGCTAATGATTAGCCGGACGTTCGCTGAATCTGTTGTTTTGAATGTGGAAACTATAAGAATGCGCCGAACATCAAAGGATTGTGCGACTAACATTAACAGGCCACAACAATATTGACAATATAGCGTAGACTCCAAATGTCTTGTTTACCATTTTGACATTTCGCTGGTGCAACATTCAAAATGTTTTAGACTTATTGTCATTTGGCGGCCGCTATGCCTTCAATATATTTAATACAGTATTGAGAACATTATATTAAAAATACGAGAAACAGAAAGTATGGGTCTAACTATGTTCATTTACATTTTTAAACCATGCAGTTTACACACACTTTAGGTATAAATTATTATTGTATCAGTATTCACAGCACTGTCGTGAACCCGGAAAGAAATAGTAATGAGAAGTCTTCACCTGTTTGGCTCATGGTGTGATCTGGAGTCAAATTAGTCTTCAATTTTCAAAACACTGTTTCTACCTTTGCCAAAAACACAACATGAATCATAAATGCAAAGTCTATCGCGTTTGCAGTAAACCTGCAGTTTGTTTTATATATTTTTATGCATTTACCGACTCAAAATTCAAAAAGTCTAACACTAATTTCAAGATTTAAAAAATACGCATAGCAAATCAAAATAGACACACACGCACACACACACACACACTTTTTTTGGATAAAGCAAAAAAGGGTATCAGAGTGCGACTCTGTATTCCCACACAGGGATGTATTTGCAAAGCTAAAATCCATATGGAGGTCCTAAGTATATTCCCCAAAGAGTTAACTCAGACTCTACTAGAACAAAGTCCTCTCCTGTATGACTCAGTGTGTTGGCAACATACAATTATATAATTTTGTCAGTTTTCACCACACATGTTTCAGGAAAATAATCGAACGATAAACTGCCTGCATCACCACGTAAAGGCAATGATAGAAACGAAAATAGTGCTGGTTTGGACTCCATGATTGGAACGGAAAAGTGAAGGACTGATCAAAACAACACGAAGATGAACTAAGGAAATTTACTGAAGACCTTGGGCACAGCAGCAATGAAGGCCCAATATGGAGGGAACTGGCGAGATATTGTGCGAGGCTGCGATCCTTATATACATGTACAGACATGCTTGGGCACAAATATGATGAATAATATAAATAGGTAAGTAAGTAATATTTTTCAAATCCACTCCATGTTGGCATGAATTTAAATATAAAACATAAATACATTTCGCCATGAACAAAGCGGGCATTGTGTACATCGATCACTCAGAAATAATTACGAGAACCTGAAAAAGAACCACATCTTGAAAATATCAAAACAAATGTACAAATAAAATCCATAATTAATGAATTAATGAATGAATTAATTAATTAATATAAACATGTACAGTTATTTCGTTGCATTGTGTACTCGGTGTACTCGTGTTCAGTGTTATTCGCAGGGAACAAAGTGTGTGTTGTTTGCTACATTATGGGTACCCAGTAAATATACAACTAAATCTATTTTGGGCATCCACATTACTAAAAGCTGGATCCTTGTTTGTAATGTATTTAATGTAATTTCATTTATCTACAAAATCCGGTTTGCTAATAGGAGAAACTTTTTTATTTCATTAGTGCGACAATTGCATGTTCTGGCGGCAGGTATAAGATAGTTATGTTGAAATAAATACATATATTGGGAAAGTATGGTTAGTATCTCCATTGGGAGAGTATGGTTATTATATCCGTCCAGGTACCGAAATCCACTCACTTGTTTGTATTTTCATTCGCTTCCTTGAACCACTGGCCTCTAATCTAACAATTAACGACGAATTTAAGAAAGCTGAAATATGTATAATAATATATAGTTATTTATTTACGTGTTTACGTTTCTAGATGGCCATTCTCAAAAGGACGCCACTGTTAAATTTCTCAGGCCGCTGAAACAGCAGAAATAATATTTCAGCGGCTACGAGTTTAAATCAAAATACTATGGAGCGTTAATGGTGATTACTACTGCCCCTTAGATTTTGCTCCACATGTAGGCGTAAGCTAGTTCAAAGAAATATCTACAAACACCACTTAACTGGTGATATGAGAACTGCCATCATTGACCGGGTCAAGGTCACATAAACGAGATGTCCGGTGACAGTCGTCGATCAAGTAATGTTGACGGAGAAGGTGAAGAGGTGAAACGCTAACGGAAGCAGCCGGACACCGGCGAATTAACGAGCGTTGTAGTATCCCAACGGCGTCGTGCGCTGGAAGATTTATAAAGAATTAGTCACACGTATTATTTGAAAGTCGGATAGTAGACCCTTTGTCTGGGTTCTACTAACGCTGTAAATCAATTATGCCACATGTGCAATAGCTCAATTCGTTCACGAATACTATTGGTTTATGGCTACTCTTTGTCAAATTCCATAGTCCATATATTAGCTGTATATCCGCAATTAGATGCCATTCGTTTGTCATATATAGGCTCTACTATTAAAAAACGGACGACTGGACTTTGGTAGTCATTGCAAGACCGTAGTCGATCAATGGGCGTTTTTGAGACCGCAATGAGATAAAATAGCGAAGTATCGTCTCTGAGGCAGAACAAGAAAGTGTGAAGGAAACATGTTGCTGCTGAGATACCTTCATCGGTGAGATACTTTCAACGACGATATACCTTCAACGACGAGATACATTCATCGACGAGATACCTTCAACGATGAGATACTTTCAACGACGAGATACCTTCAACGACGAGATACCTTCAACGACGAGATACCTTCAACGACGAGATACCTTCATCGACGAGATACATTCAACGATGAGATACCTTCAACGATGAGATACTTTCAACGACGAGATACCTTCAACGACGAGATACCTTCAACGACGAGATACCTTCAACGATGAGATACATTCAACGACGAGATACCTTCATCGACGAGATACCTTCACCTTCAACGACGAGATACCTTCAACGATGAGATACGAGATACCTTCAACGACGAGATACCTTCAACGACGAGATACCTTCATCGACGAGATACCTTCAACGATGAGATACATTCAACGATGAGATACCTTCAACGACGAGATACCTTCAACGACGAGATACATTCAACGATGAGATACCTTCAACGACGAGATACCTTCAACGATGAGATACCATCAACGATGGAATACCTTCAACGATGAGATTCGATTTCAACGATGCCTCCACAATTCGATTTTTTCGCGCGTCTTTTGTGAAATAAATTTTGCGAAAAACCAAACCCACATATAATATCCTATACTATATGCAATAGCAATTATTTGTTATTGTTACATCACGTACACCAGGGGCGTGTCCAGAGAGGGTAGTTAGGAGGGCACAAAACATTCACTAGCGGCTGAACCGAAGACAATTTTTCGCTCCAGCGCCGCCGTATCTTAATCTTCTCCACTGTCTCGGCTCGACTGGTGGCATTGGAAGACGGAAGGGGGATGTGCTCATGAATATTTTTTGTCGATGCCCGGCCTTATCTTTACCTCTTTTCACCTTCTCTGCTGGCTCGGTTGGATCGACTGTCACGTTCGAAAACGGAGGGGGCGGAGGAGGGGTGCTGATGAAAAAATTTCGCCGCCGCGTCGGCGTAACTTAAGCTTATTGTAACCTAAACGGAGGCACATTTCCAAGGGTCTGGGGGCCCATTCAGAAAGGACTACGGCCACGCCAGGCCTCCCACGCCTATGTACACCAATGAACCACTTCTAATTCACTCAAAAATCAAAAAGTCATTTTTTCACAGGGGGTCCATATTCCATGCCATGGTAAACGGACCACCGGTTCATTTACCACATGTTACCAGATGTAACGGTGTAATCGATGCAATGGCCAACGTCAGCTTTAATCAACAAATAACTTAGCACGCGATTACCGACGGGGGACGTTAATTATAACATTATAAAGCAGTGTGAAGTTGTACATTCGCCAACCCAGTATGAAGTCGGTAGATAACTACCATTGTTCAATTTCTTCAACCTGCGCAGTTTGAATTCAATCTCTCATATCGACATCACTCATCAATCATGTGAGATGGATGGTTACTCACTCATGTCCGACTAGATATTATATCTAATCGGCCGTGGGATTAAAAGAGGACACATGTTATACGTGTGAAAAAGTGCAAAGTGTTCCCAAACAACAAACCTTGGGTTTCCAAATAACTAAAAAAGGTATTGAATGACAAGAAAAGGGCTTATTTTTAGGCAGATTTAGCTGAGCAAAAAAGAAATTCAAAGGACTGTCAGATCAGAAATTAGGAAAGCAAAAGAGAGTTATAAAAACAAAATAGAACTGAAGTTTAAAACAGGTGATATGAGAACAGTCTGGGAAGGTATTTAGACTATGAGTGACATGCAGCAAAATGCACAGAATTCCAATCGCTTATCACCTTTGGGGGGTAAAGATGACGGGGTATTTGCAGAGGATATGAATTCTTTCTACTCTCGTTTTGGCACACACGATTTTCGTTCTGTCATTGACGATATTGTGAGTTCAATCAAGAGATAGGGTAAACTAGAAATTGAAGAGAAAGATGTGTTGAGAGTATTCCAGTGTACAAGTGTCAGGAAAAGTCCTGGTCCTGGTGGCATTTCCGATCAGGTTTTGAAGTATTGTACCACTCAGTTGGTATCTTCCATTTCATTTTCTAGGCCTCTCTTAGCTTAAAAAATCATCCCTATCTTGTGGAAAGCGTCAAGTGTCGTTCCTGCCACCAAAACGCTCGTCCTGCCGGCCCCAATGTCTTCGTCCAGTAGCGTTGACATCGCACGTATTGAAGAGTTTTGAAAAAATCGTCAAAACCATGATCATGAATCGTACAGTCCATCTTGCATATCGGCCTGGGAGAGGGGTGGAGGATACAGTCGCTACTCTAATAAACATTGTAATCTCTCATCTTGAGAAGGCCAAACCCCATGCCATGAGTTCTCTACCTTGATATGAGTTCTGCCTTTAATAGTGTGCAGCCTCACCTGCTTCTTCAAACACTGATTTCTGAGTTTAAACTTGAGTCTGACTTGGCCCTATGGGTATTTGATTTTTGTGGGGAGACCACAGCAGGTTAGTGTGAATATCACTACGTCGAGTGTGAAGGTTTTGTCCACTGACTCACCCCTAGGATGTGTACTATCTCCCCCGTTGTTTATTTTGTAAACAAATGACTGTAGGAGCACCCATCCCAATATATTTTTATTAAATTCTCTGACGACACAGCTTTACTCAGTTTATTGTTTACTACTGAGGTTGGCCACGGTCATGTTTTAGAAGACTGTATTGAATGGTGTGATAAATCGTATTTGTGCCTGAATGCAACAAAAAACTAAGATATGTGCATTGACTTTAGGAAAGACCCTCCACCCCAGACTGACACTGTCATCCATGATGATAAGATGGAGGTAGTTGACGAATATAAATACCTCGGTACGACAATTGACAGCAGGTTGGGTGGGACCGTTACTGTGACATTACATATAAGAAATGCCAGCAGCGTCTACACTGGCTAAGGAAGCTTTGTTCTTTTATCATTGAGAATTCCATTTTATCAATGTTTTGTAAATCATTTATCCATAGTGTTTTAACTGTTTCTTTTATCTGTTGGTTTGGGAACGTCAGACAAAAAGACAAGTATAATCTGCAGCGCATTGTAAATATCAGTAGTAAAGTGACTGGTGTGAAACAATCTACTTTCACTGCTCTGTATGAAAAGCAGGTATTGCAAAAAGCCACTCGCAATCTAGCTGATAACACGCATATTTTGCACGAAGAATACGCCCATCTGCCATCGTCCAGGCGGTTTAGAACTGTTAAATGTAGAACAAATAGGAAGCGGTTGTCATTTGTTCCTATGTCTGCTCGACGTTTTAATGACTCATCTCTGTGATGTTTCCTTGAGCCAGACTTTGGATATGTGTGTATATACATTCCACTATGTTGCTATATATCTGACCACAATTAGAATATTAGGCAATTAAGCAATTGGGCACTTTTAATTTTTATCATGACTATGTTTTATAAACCATTTTTATTATGTATTTTTTATGAACGCTACACACAAATTTCCCTTTATGGGATAATGAAGTTTTATTGTATTGTATTGTATAACCCTCATCTGATCGTTTAAAATAGCTAGGATTTGATTCTCTAACTATCAAGTTCATACTTAATCACCTGAATTTGTTTACATCGGATAAAATAAAACACAAATTCTATTTCCGTTTAAGAAGAGGCAATAACATTTGATAGCTTTTCTTTTCGCACTTGCTTCACAGATAAAATGTCTGGTACAAATACTTTATGTTTGTCAGCTAGTTGAGTAAACTGGTATAGCTCCCTATAACAGTGTAGAAGCTGACCGATAAAGTTAAAATGATACTAGTCGTAAAATAGAAGAGTAAACAGATTGCAACATACATTGTTTTCAACCCGTCTGCAAGTTTACGCTTTGAATTAATAACCGTTCAATTATTCCCACGCAACCAGTATAACGCTGAGAGTATCCTAATAATAGTTTATATTTGATATAAACCACTGGAAATTGTAAGGTTCCTGTCGATCGAGTGAACGTTATTATGTTGCACTGTTGATATCCAGTGATTACTTATAATAATAATAATCATACAGAAGATTTTTCGTCGCGTAGATATTGGGGGTTGAAGTGTGCTTGTGCACTGGCTGTGCAGAAAAGGTGTTCGCCGAAGACAGATCACCCTGTATTGGTTTTAAATACCTTAAACGAGATGTAATTTGATTTCCATTGAACATTTATTGTTTCGAGTGGGATGCTGATGGCAGTTGTGATAAATCGGTGTTAGTAGCCTAAAAGTAATTTCGTTGGTATCAAAGCCTCGTTTTTTATTTGAATATAGGTGTTAAGTGTTGTTAACTACGTTTGGTGAGTTGTCGGAGGACGTACAATGATGGCTGACGTGTGATTTACGAATCCAGGAACCAGGAGAAATACTATGTTAATTGACAAACCATAAAACCATAGACAGATGCAGGGGGACGTGCCCCCTAGATGTTATGAATTCCGCGTGTCCGCACAATTTTTATAATGGGCCCACGCGACCGTGCCCCTAGACCATTTGAAAAATGTGCCGTATAATGGTAAGTTGACGGCAACGCGACGGGGAACATTTTTCAACAGTAACCCCCTTCCCCCGACGTCTTCCAATATCGCCGAAACAGCGGAGCGACTGACGTTACGGCGGGGCGGTAGCGAAAACATTTCGACTATACCATTTGGTTCGGCCGCCAGCAGTGGAGGTTGTTGTGCCCGGCTAGACTCGATTTCTGGATCCGCACCTGCAAACTATATGGTCTGCCATCACATCAGTGTCCATTTGTGGTCAGCCGTATTGTTAGATAAACGTGTTGACCCTGAGTGTCCATTATAAATGAGTGTCCATAAAAAACTGGCGGATGCTATTTCGAAAGCGGGAAACGTTGGTTGAATCAAAGGGATATTTGAAACCGTTACACCGGTGTCAACTGTTGTTTACCTGTCATAATAATATGTATGAGCAAATATGAATAGCAACAACGCATTTGTGGGATCTATGACCGCATATCCTTTTATAAGCCTACATTTTATTTTAAAACCGGTGTATCATTATAACTAACCATGCCTTATCTTCCACAAAACTAACCTTAAATACATTTTTAATTATCATCAATATTTTCAGCACATTGACCGCGACGACGCCATTTTGTCTACAAACGAAGCTTTGTTGATTAATTACCACTAACCATAGACGATTTGTTTTATGTATTCACACTGTTCAATATACTTAAAACGCTGAATAGAGCTACATATTTATATTCCTTACATATTTAAGCGTCACACCGCTTTGATGCTTACTCTGTGAAATTTCACTTCACGTTTAGACGAAAATCAATACAATATAGTGAAAGCCAACTTAAATAGTAATTTTTACGGTAGAAGTAACACTGCTGTCGTTTTGACGGTAGAAGTAACACGGCTGTCGTTTTGACGGGAGAAGTAACACTGCTGTCGTTTTGGCGGTAAAAGTAACACGGCTGTCGTTTTTACGGTAGAAGTAACATGGCTGTCGTTTCGACGGTAGAAGTAACACTGCTGTCGTTTTGGCGGTAGAAGTAACGTGGCTGTCGTTTTGACGGTAGAAGTAACATAGCTGTCGTTTTGAAAAGGTAAATGTTAAATATATAGGGCTGGGTGTCGTTATTTTGTCGTTATATCAGCGTTATTTTGTTAAGAATTCGCAGAGTGTTTTTTGCGAAAAGGTATCCAAATGCGGTACCGTGCACATAAACAAATGCCCTCCCGCGCACATCAACTCAAAACGGTGACGAAATATTCATTATTATCGAGTACTTTACCATAGGAGCATAAACATTGTAAAGTAATAAACAAGCAATTATTTGCAATGCGGGCAGATTGATTGACATCGCATAATTAACCTGTCGAAACTCATAATGACTCACGATGTTAATCGACGGAAACTAATAAACCTATGTACAGTTTTGTACACGTGTCCTAGCTCGGTGCATATATTTTGCATGTCATTACTCGTACTGAGTAAAAACATACAATTGATTTAACAATTTACACTTTCAAAAGTAGTAACATTTTCCATAAGAAAAATATGGGATCACCTGTCCAGTCTCTGAAAGGCCGCACACAAACACACTGTACGCACGCACGCACGCACGCACGCACGCACGCACGCACGCACGCACGCACGCACGCACGCACGCACGCACTCACGCAGGCCTTTCATAGACTGGACAGGTGATCCCATATTTTTCCTATGGGAAATGTTACTACTTTTGAAAGTGTAAATTGTTTTACTCAGTACGAGTAATAACATGCAAAATATATGCACCGAACTAGGATACGTGTACAAAACTGTGTGCGTGCGTGCGTGCGTGCGTGCGTGCGTGCGTGCGTGCGTGCGTGCGTGCGTGCGTGCGTGCGTGCGTGCGTGTGTGTTTGTGTGCTTTTGAGTGCGAACTTCAACTAGACAAGTTCGATTTTTTGGCGAAATTATTCCGAAATAAGACGTGTGAAAAACTCTACTTAAAGAGACAATTTTAAGTTTAATTTAACATCGAGACCCAACACTTGACTGCAAAGCCGTCAATCAAGCAGTTCGAACGACATAGGGCCTATAATCTTTCTTCAAAAATCAACGACCATTCAACCGATATATTCAGCCTGTTTCTGTAGGTATTATTCGGCAAAGCTCTGATCCTATAACGGAACGAAATTCTCAGAGCATTTCGCCCACTGGTTAAGCCAATTATTTCCCTAATCGCGTCTCACAGCGGGTTCCGTCCGCTAACTCAAAGCGCGCGCTCACAAGCAAGTCGTTTCGGCCGCAACCACTTGTTGACATCAGAGCGAGGCGCGGGAGCGGTTATTGTTCGATAATTAAGTTAATAAACCATGCGCGCCATCAAGCTGAATACCCGCGATTGTCGCGCCCAGTAACCAGTTGTAAGCTGCCTAAACGCAGGGCGGCACTTTGGTACGGTGATTACGTTGACTTAACAGGAAACGCAAACAAAACGCCTTTATTTGAACGACAAACAGCCGCGAACCTTCGCAGCTAAAATAGATTGGGAAGTCACGTGATGGCGGCAATTCTATCGGAAAAAGATGCGTCGATTTCCGGTTAGTTAGGGTTCATAGAAATATACGTCCGCGTCTTCCTATTGTTTTTAGCGTACCCACGCTGTAAACGGCCTTTGCTAGTCGAATCGTGGGTAGCTATTCACGCAGTCGGGAAAAGGAACGTTTTTTTTTCAAACGAGTGTGGGAAAGTGTTACTTTGAAGTGCATCGCTTGGCCCTTGGGCCTTCTGTATTAATACGTCTAGTTAATAAAAAGCAACAGTCAGCAAGTCACGCCGAGAAAAGAATGGTCGCATATAATTACTATATTGTGTTAAGTTTTTACCACTACCATGTGCTATGGGAAAGGAGACAACTGCGTGCATAGGGCTTATAAATATCTATAGGACGTACCTGCGGGATCTGTTTCACGAAACATTCATTATGTAGGATCCATCGTAATAGTGTTCCTCAAAAATACAAGGCATCACCTCACCACACCACACATCACCTCACCTCATCTCACCTCACCACACCTCACCACATCACAACACACCACACCTCACCACACAACACATCACCACATATCACCTCACCTCACCACATCTCAACACATCACACCACACCACACCACACCTCACCTCACCACACCTCACCACACCACACATTACCACATATCACCTCATCTCACCTCACCACACCTTACCACATCACACCTCACCTCGCCACACCTCACCACACCTCATCTCACCACACCTCACCACACCACACCTAATCTCACCACACCTCACCCCACCCCACCACACCTCACCACACCTCACCTCACCACCTTCTCACCTCACCACACCACACCACACCTCATCTCACCACACCCCACCACACCACACCACACCTCACCACACCACACCACACCTCACCACACCACACCTCCCGACACCACACCTCACCTCACCACACCTCACCCCACCTCACCTCACAACACCACACCACACCACACCACACCACACCACACCTCACCACACCACATCACACATCACCACATCATCACCACATCTCACCCACTCCTCACACCCACCACTCGCCACACCTCACCTCACCACACCTCATCTCATCTCACCACACCTCACCTCACCTCACCACACCACACCTCATCTCACCACACCTCACCTCACCTCACCCCACCCCACCACACCTCACCACACCACACCTCACCACACCTCCCGACACCACACCTCACCTCATCACACCTCACCCCACCTCACCACACCACACCACACCTCACCTCACCTCACCACATCACACCACACCACACATCACCTCACCTCATCTCACCACATCACACCACACCTCACCTCGCCACACCTCACCTCACCACACCTCACCACACCACACCTCATCTCACCACACCTCACCCCACCCCAACACACCTCACCACACCTCACCTCACCACCTTCTCACCTCACCACACCACACCTCACCACACCTCACCACACCACACCACACCACACCACACCACACCACACCTCACCACACCACACCTCACCACACCACACCTCACCACACCACACCACACCTCACCACACCTCACCACACCTCACCACACCACACCACACCTCACCCCACCTCACCTCAACACACCCCACCCCACCCCACCACACCACACCACACCACACCTCATCTCACCACACCTCACCCCACCTCATCACACCTCACGTCACCACCTTCTCACCTCACCACACCACACCTCACCACACCTCACCACTCCACACCACACCACACCCCACCCCACCACACCACACCTCACCACACCACACCACACCTCACTTCACCACACCTCACCCCACCTCATCACACCTCACTCACCCCACCCCACCCCACCACACCACACCACACCACACCACACCACACCACACCACACCCCACTACACCACACCTCACCTCACCTCACCACACCACACCTATCCTCTTCGTGCTATTAGTCCCTAAGACTGCCCTGTAACTTCTCCATCTCGTTCTGTCTCTGGCGATGCATGTTACGTCATTCCGCGTTCTTTTTATTTCCAAACCGAACTTCTCTTCTGCTGTTGTTGTCTGGTGTCTTTGTTTGAGATCATCACTGGCCATCTAATTTTCAATATCCTTCTTATGCACTTGAAAAGGTCGCATACATAATTATATATTGTTTTAATTTTTATCACTATCTTGTGATGCTCGCGGGGAGGAGAACACTGCGGGCGTAGGCCTAATACTATCTATAGGGCCTACCCGCGGGCTCTGTTTCACGGAACATTCACAATGGATCCATCGTAATATTGTTCCTCATAACTACAAGGCCTAGTTGCATAGTTGGTTTTATCTGCCCACTGGGAACAATTAAGCTTCGAGGTGCATCGATTTTTTTTCGTTTAAGTATTTCACACTAACTACTCGAAAGAGCAATTCGAAAGGGCAAAACCCCTTTATAATGACATGCTGGCTCGGATATGCACATTTTTTATTTAGTTTTGGAGACACCACCGGAAAAAACAATTACATTTTAACAGCACGGAAACTCACCACAATGTTTTTATCCTGTGACAATTAAATTCAAATGGGTAGTTGAAAAGGGAAAACTTATATGTAATGTAAAGACATTTTGAGCACCAAAGAAATGAAAAGACGTTAGCAAATCGTGGGTACGCACCTTGAATGCTGTATGACAATCCAGTCACGAATGCAACGCAGTATAGCACATCTTGGTGACACTTGTCGCAATGCACATTTATTGTAGAATATGTAAGGGAGATAGTCTTTTTCGTTAGATAATTATTAACATGCAGTTCGCTGAATCGGTTGAACGTCGCACGACTTGTGGTTTGATTTGAGGGAACCACAAGTCGTATCAATGTGGACTGGGGGGGGGTCATTGTCTTACTGACGTGCTATCCGATATGTAGGTCCTGCGTCATATATATGTTTTACACTCAGTTTTACACGCTATTGAGGCCTACGTAATGTCATGTAGTTGTGGTTTCTTAAAGTTTGACAAAATATTTCTTTACAAGCTTTCCATTGTTAAGTTCGGTTTGGTCTCCATTTTCATATGAGAACTGTCAGTGAAGACGTTACGTCCAAGTCATAATAGAACAAACATCAGAGTGACAATTAATGCTAACATGAAAGTTTCAGAGCAATGTGGACTTACAGCGTAATATCACGTAGGCTCTACACAATGACAACGAATCTATTATACTCATGTAACAATTCAGCTACATTTGAATATTGCACACAAGCATATACAATTCCTAAGAAGGACATTGATCAGCGAGATTACAAAGAAGGACGACTCAGCTGATTCACTGCAGTGTGAATATGTTTAGAAATAAAACTGACAGATATCTGATAAGGACGGGCTACACATGAGTGATAGATTGTTGGACTCTCGATAAGCCAATGGCGCCCTTGTCCACTTGCCATCTGGACGTTATCGCGTTGGGTGGCTATCTGGTTAGATCTTGTTAAAAGGTGTACTGACGGACACACGCGTGTCAGACTGTCCGGTGTCACGTGACAGATGAGCAAGACTGTCGGGATACCGTAAAGCTTGTCAACCGATGTTTAATTGATGTGTTTGTGACGACTGTGACATTCAAATAGTTGTCATGACACTACGGTATTTTCCCACGGACACAACGTCCACTCCATAAATATCGCTTTCTTTGACATGTTGTCATTTTGTATTTAGCAATTATCTGGCGCCTGTGTTTGGCCCATCAGAAGAGAAATTCAAATTGACGTGAAGTCTCGCTGCGTCACATCCGGGTTGCATGTGACCTTTTTGTTTCCATGACGACCGGTTGAGGTTGAGTCTATATTTGCTAGTTATTATCTAATGAGAAGAGGCAATGCGATTTCGGGATGCATAAAATACCACTCTGCCTTCCTCAAGGATAGCAAAAATCAACGTGCATAAGATAGTTTTCTTGTTTGAAACCGAATATCTAATAAGGTGTAGGTGTGATCGGTGTAATCACAAAATTCATGTCCAATACACTACAGGCCATATCTACTCTACACAACTTTGACTACCAAAGTGTATTTTAATTAAATACATAACAAACAAATGTATTTAAATAAATACATAACAAATTGACACTTTCCAGTACCAGTACGACGGTTATCAGGATCAAGCGTTTAAAGGACCACACGATGGACATATATCCTTAACATCCTTTAAAATCACTTCTTCTCGGCATGCGACTAACACCAAACATTCACCCGAAACCGTCAGATAACGGTCAAAAGCGCATTTTTAATATGGTTCATTTGGGCGATAATCATGTTAGAACGACGTAGCCGTTAGAATAATGATATAGGCCTATTCGTGTTAGATAATTTGAACCAATCTTTTCTGACATTGTGAATGCAAGGGTTGTATTTAAATTAAGCAATAATAATAAGGTTTTATTGTTGTTGTTGTTGTTGATGACAACATCATGATCATAATGATAATGGCGATGATGAAGATGACGATGATCATGGTGATGACGACGATAATGGCAACAATAATAATTATGATAATTATGACGAAGAAGAAAACATATATCGCGCCTTAATCGTAGGAAATCTTAGCTCAGAACTTATCGTAAAAACCTATATCTTACTGTTATTTTGAACATTAAACAACCTTAGGCCGTAAATGTTATTTGATCTTTCCCAGAAAACAGCACACATATTTCTGTAGGCAGACCCCCACGGTGTTCCTCTACACTTCCATAACACCTCCTTCCCTTTATTTATTCGGGGAACAGCACAGCTTTGAAACTACAGACCACACCGATTATTCTCCAGCACTAAACGACGGATATTTTATCGAAAGTACACACATAAATGTACCACTCATAATGCCCTGTGACTAGCAGGTGAACGCCTTGCCATAACTCGTCCTGAGCCGTTGTCCTCGCCTCGTGGGCGCTGTCTGTCAGCACGTCAACACGCCAGCGACGTTTCCAATGGGAAATTAGTCGCGATCCCTGTCTTCTGTCTACACGTCTGACCGTCCATACGTCATGCAGGCCAGCGGGCTAGTTGAGCGCAGTGGACAAACGAAGTCATTGAGAGACAATGTAAGGACAATGACACAGTCGGCATCACGGCGGAGACGACTCGCTTCAAAGCAGCGGCGCATTGTGGGCGCCGTTCAAACAAACCGCCCGACCGACAACCGGACAATGGCAGACAGACAGACGACGATTTATAGCGATACTCGCACCGCCTCTGTTTCCGCGACCGCTGCCGCCAATTTGGGCTAATTCCGGCGAACCGGTATACATTTATAGCCTAGTAACTTGGCATATTTAAGGGACATTAGGCCACGCCCATTTGAACATGTTTCTTTTATTTATTTTTTATATAAAAAACTTGTGCCACTACATGTTAGCATGGATATATAATTGGAGTATATAAGCTTTGCCCTCCCTATTTGCAACATCCTAGATAGTATCATACGTCACTGTCTAACATACCTACATTTCCACCTTGTATTAAAACTACACAAACACCACATCTCCAAACGTTTCTGTTACTCTACGTGAAAAAGTTTGAGTCTTTTCTGTTTGCGCATTTTCACGTTTCACAATATCTAGTTTATGTCATTCGCATGTATCAAAACACGCACACATTCTTTGTATTATTTTTAGTGTTGCAATATCGATATTGTAAAAAAGCAAATTGTGTGTCAGTAAGTATATATTCTAATGTTTGTATAAACTAGAATCTGTAATGTTAGTTGCGAACTGTGGTGTATGCGTTCTGTGACGCCATGCATCGTCAATATAACGTTTTTTACGTCTGCCATCTACATTATCAACACTTTTTGATGCACAAGACTGTGCATGCATCGTATACATTCATACAACATAATGCTAAAAGGGATCCGTTCATATTGTTGCATGAGACTGCTCCAGGCGCTCGAAGCCCTGTACAGTTCACCTCCAGGCAGACCTGTTCATTATTTTCGCCGCTGGCAGGGTCGATTGTTATCGTCGAGATATACAAATTATTCACTGGGTTACTTGCGGAATAATTGTTTTCCTTGTACACGTAACTAGGCCTAAAGCATATGACATGCCAACAACTAAACGATTAAATATAGTCCTTGACATTTCTGCGGGCCACTTCAAGTCTTCCTACACGTCATCAACGGAGAATGCCTCCATAAAATTCCCGTTTTAAACTGGTAGCAATGCAGTATCACAAGTACATTTGTACATATATCTGTTTTTACCTTCATTTCATTATTATAATATTATGTGTAAATATAACATGTATGTCAGCGTGTAAATTGGTGTGGAAAAGAGTTTTCCTGAAGTAATTGTTGTCAAACTGAAAGCATCCTGTAAGTATATAAGGACGACATGACGCGGAATGGACGTGATTACATACAAGAGTTTAAACTTCATCATTGTCATATTGTTTCGGTTAAGTATAACTACTCTTGCTGTCATATAAGACTGAATTTTGATGACATAATGAATGATCCTACAAAAAAGACACAGAATACAAAGTTTCAGATAATTAAAATGCACATACAAAGACAATTTTCGAGGATCACATTCAAATGAAAATATTTTGCTGTTGCAATTTGCATTTAACATGTTTTGGTTAAAAAATAAATGTTATTAACATTTATTACAGTACAACAGTTACATGAGTACATTAAAGATATATATCCTCAATTCGAATTCTTCGCTCATTTTTTTCAAATTCATTTTGTGAAAAGCTAACCGACTGTAGTTTACATTATGATAGGCTGATATGTTTATGTTGCCTTTTTGTGTTGTTTTGATGACATCACCAGACAAACTATTCACGTATTTAATGTTCGCTCAAGCATTATTTCAAGTGTTTATCAACAGTGGAATATATATTCACGTGAATACGACTGATTATGCACTTGTTGACGTGTCGTTGCTGTCGACGTTCTCTAATACTCTCTCGAAAACCACGTGGCCGAAAAGTTCAGTGGTTTGAAGGTTTCTTGTCGGTCCGGGAACTGACTTTAGCAAAACACTGTATATCGGTTGTATAAACTATATTATAGATCATTGCTATTCAACAAATTACGTCTGCATTTGAAAGTGTATTTGAAAACAAGTCACATCCTAATACAAATCGCAGACGTCGGACCGTAGTGGGGTTGACACCTCCTATATTTAAAGTAGGGGCATAGCTGCCGAAAATGTCCACCACTACTCTTCGCGAACAGCAAAAATGTCCAACACCACCCTTCATGAACAGCGAAAATGTCCAACACTACCCTCGCAAACAGCGAAAATGTCCAACAGTACTCCTCGCTAACAGCGAAATGACTAACACTACCCCTCGCGAACAGCAAAAATGTCCAACACGACCCTCGTGAACAGCAAAAATGACCAACATTACCCCTCGCTAACAGCGAAAATGACCAACACTACCCCTCGCTAACAGCGAAAATGACCAACACTACCCCTCGCGAACAGCGAAAATGACCAACACTACCCCTCGCGAACAGCAAAAATGTCCAACACTACCCCTCGCGAACAGCAAAAATGTCCAACACTACCCCTCGCTAACAGCGAAAATGACCAACACTACCCCTCGCGAACAGCAAAAATGACCAACTCTACCCCTCGCGAACAACGAATATGTCCAACACTAACCCCCTCCACATCACCTCCCCCGTCTTCCGAAGTGATGCCCGACAGCACGGCTCAGCCCCCCTCACCCCCGGTATTCACCTCGTTCCATGCACCGCCTGGGCAAGTGTTTAGAGCTCGCATACGAATGGAAGCGCACTGAAAGTGTCACGGTGAGATTTGAATGCGCTTTCAAATGCTTGAGTCTGACCGATATATGTATTTTCATACGTACGCAGCGGTCTGCATCCGTGTCTCATCGAATTGTGTCTACCGTTTTTTTCCTTCTTATGGCCACCTCCCAAATCCGCTTAGTAGTTAACCGTGCTACGAGGATTTACCAGTGAACGATGTGCCTTGCCTGAACACAGCCCTAGTTAGACACGCCCATCATCGTAGACTCATAAATACGACCCCATTTTGGATAGTTTATGAAGCAATCTTATAAAAGGTATCCTATGATAATATATATATTCGTTTTTAAGTCCTACTCCAGATTAATCTATTACAAACGACGCACAAAAACTTCTCGATAATGTGTTGATTTACGATGTAGCTTTTCTTCACCTGAGTGTCAAACTGAACAGTGCATAATTGACTTAGTGGTAAAAAAGAACAAACACGTATATTTTATAAATACACAAAGACTGCACTGTAAGATAAATGGATTTGTAACATTTATGGTCACTAGACGTCCCTAACACGGTGTAGCATTTCGTAGGCCCTAGATCGACCACTAAACATCTACTTTTTAAAAGTGACCTTGTCTGTTTCGTTACCCTAAATCGACCTCTCAACGATGTATGTAGTAGTATATCATTATATAAAATGCCCCTTGTATATTGCCAACACAAATACACGGATGTTAGTTGAATGAAGTGTAGGCTTACTTCGTCCCACCTGACTTCACCGGTCTAGATTGTGAGACTCAGACATCAGAAAAGAGCAATTCCACGAACTTGCGGTTAGGCCATTAGCCCGCCTACCTCTGCTATTACTATATGAACGTAATATACACAATTTGAACGTTTTGAGCATGCGCGCAACATCCAAATGGCGAGCATGCTGTTAGCTTATTAAATGCAATCTCCTTGCACTATGCCTTCAACATATTAAATACATTATGTTAGAAAACGAGGAACGGAAAATGTCGTTTTTTCTATGTCTTACATTCAATAGGCCTATTGAATAATGAATTATTGAAAATGGGATAAATAAAAACTTAAACACTTAATCTTGTTTTAACATATTGAAAGAAATGCAACGTTTATATTTATATATATATATATATATATTTATATATATATATATATATATATAAACAAACACCCACATATGTATATATATGTATATATATATATATATATACAGCCGGAAAAAAAATAATGCCCGTTATGGTTAAACCACAATTACTTTGAAAACACCTTGTGTGACTTGGTAGTGTCGGCAAGACGGCCGTCTTTGATGGTTTATTTATAGCTCCACGTGGATGTAACGAGGCAACGAATCCCTGGTGACGACAAGGGGAAATAACACTCATGTTCCTGTTGCGAATAGACAGACAGGGCCATTGTTGCTGGGTCATTCAAGTTGAACAAGGAACTAAATTATCTTCGTCTGTGTGGGGAAATACCAATTATTTTGTCATCTGACACAGCCCTTGGTGAAAATGTATTGGTTGTTCATGTAAATTAAACCTTATATCATAAGTTCGTTTCAATTGTGACGTCTTTGAAGATAACGCCTACAATTCAACGTATTACATTTTAAATAGAAAACATCATTAAGACGATTTAAACAATGTGCATTAAAAGGTCATATAAAATACCCTCAGAGGAACAAAAACAACCAAACATAAAACGTATCAATCTGACAACAAATCCACATTCAATTATTGTAAAATGTATCATTATATTTCAGTTTATATATATATATATATATATATAATATGTATATGTACGTATACATTATATGTGTATATATATATATATATATATATATATAAGTATATGGCGTCAAAGAGCCGCTGGCTGCGTTTTCCTAATTATTTTTTTATAGAAGATACAGGAATCCCAAGTGGATAACCCGAAGTCATGGATATACAAATGTACTTATTATTATTATTATTATTATTTCTACTACTACTACTACTACTACTAGCAAAAATGGCCGTCACCTGACGGGTTACCTTGGTAAATGACAGTGGTGATAATAATATTTCACAAATGTTAGAAAAGACGCAACAACGTCTCATAAACACCACAACACGCTCCCAGATCTTTGTTGCTTCTTCAAAATGACGAAGGTCGGCGAGAATGTGAAGTTCACGTCTATCGATAGGCCCTAGAATTGATTGTCACATTGTTATATTCGTATTGCTATGCTATTGGCATGTGCGTAGACAATGATTATTATGTCAGCATTTACTCCATGTTGCATAATCCATAACGAAGGAGTCGTCTCCCAAGTATTTGTCACGCGCGGGTGATTCCTGCAATTGACCTAACCATCACATGACCTGTTGCCTAGCAAAACCTCCGTCAAGTTATTAGAAAACACGTGGTGGGTTCGAACATTCCGTCGTATATTTTGTTGAAATTCTTGTCACAAAAGGGTTTCATTGTAATAAAAACATAAGGCAAAATTAGTATAGTGACAACTGTATGTGGAAATGTTTTATTTATGAGATATCATGCAGCAATAGTAATGTAATTCAAGTATATATCCGTTATCAACATTGTTGGCAATGACAAAGCTAGACGGAGGTCAAGCGCAAAAATGAGATTGTGACGTAGGCAAACCGCGACGTACTGGGTACATCAATTGTTAGGTTACGCGCACAATACGTTTTACATTCCGAACAACTGATTTACCCCATAAAAAGTGAAAATCTTGTTAAGTTACATACTAACAGACCCAGAAGTCGGTTTCCATGAGTATTCGTATTTAGCGTTCGTTAATGACGTAAACTCGAAAAGAAGTTTGCGTTAAAATTAAGTAAAACGTAATCCAACTGACTGGCGCTCCTCGGACCAGTTGCAGAAAAACGTGTAACGTCGTATCCAGTCGATTTACGTCCGTCTAACGTCCGGTATGTACCCTAAATCTGTTCAAACCTTAACCAACGGGGCATTATAATCAAGCAGATATTGTGGATGTGAAAGTGTACTTTGTGTTTTCCTTGTGAGATATTGTGGCCGCATTCGTGCAACTAATTAGGTCGGTTTGTTTTTATAACAAGACTTCCAGTCAGCACGTGTTGACGGCGTGTGTACGAACGCTGTAATCACTCTAGGCTGCATGACTGGCTCGTAGCATGAATTTGAAGCAGTCAGCATTACAAGTTATTTCAAGAAATAAACTACACGTGTCAACTTCACGAAAACAATTGTGGCCTGTAAATAGCTGCACGGCCTGAACTTGTAAATATGTTTAAGAGAGAGTTGTTAACAGGGTTTCATAAACATATTCCCAGATGTGGCTGTGCAGATGTGTATGTGTGTGTGTATGAGTGTACATATATATATATATATATATATATATATAGAGAGAGAGAGAGAGAGAGAGAGAGAGAGAGAGAGAGACGGGGAGAGAGAGAGAGAGGATATATATGTGTGTGTGTGTGTGTGTGTGTGTGTGTGTGTGTGTGTGTGTGTGTGTGTGTGTGTGTGTGTGTGTGTGTGTGTGTGTGTGTGTGTGTGTGTGTGTGTGTGTGTGTGTGCTCTCTCTCCCTCCCTCTCGCTCCCTCACTCCGTCCACTCTCCCTCCCTCCCTCCCTCCCTCTCGCTCCCTCACTCCGTCCACTCTCCCTCCCTCCCTCCCTCCCTCTCGCTCCCTCACTCCGTCCACTCTCCCTCCCTCCCTCCCTCCCTCCCTCCCTCCCTCCTCCCTCCCTCCTCCCTCCCTCCCTCCCTCCCTCCCTCCCTCCCTCCCTCCCTCCCTCCCTCCCTCCCTCCCTCCCTCCCTCCCTCCCTCCCTCCCTCCCTCCCTCTTTCTAATCACAGGTGAGTTTGTCTCCCACAGAACGGTCCCGATCCGACAAATGATAACGACCACTATGAAACCGTTCCGCTCAACCCGGGAACGTTTGAACGGGACACGTAGCCCGGGGCGAACCCATTTAGGCTATCTTTCCCGAGCACGACCGTCCGTTGATTTCATTAAGACCCCGATCTACCACAACTGCTTTGTCGAGCGACACTTTGAAGACGGATTCAGATTGAAATGAAATGCATTTAGACGTTTGTTTGATGATCGCTTCCTCTTTCACTAGAGCTTGTCGATGTCTACGATCAAACCCGACGTTCCCTACCCTGAGAGCGGGCGGGTAATTATACTGTGTAGTGGCATGCGACCGGGTTAGCTTCGTGATGCCAAGATTGCGATTCTGCTTGGAGCAAAATCCTATTCTGTTCTTCTTCGTGGTTCGCTTGTATGGGGGCGAGGTCTAACTATAGTTATACTTTTCATATCGGTGCAGTTTCTACCCAGTTATTCTTGCAATGCAGTATATTTGATTGACCAATAGTTCCCACTGTTGACTACTGAGTTAGCAATAAACACAGTAGTTTGTCAGGCTAGTCCAGTGATTTCCAGTGCATGTGTACTCACAACGGAGTACATAGACCCTATATGCAAAATGTAAAAATACATATGCAAAATATGAGTTAAACCGCTACTGATCGTCACGTTGTATTCTCTCCAACGTCAACTGCTCAGAGGCGTTTTCCAAGTTAAATAATTTATAAAGAATGTCCTACATAAAGTACATAATTTTATACTACCCAGTTTCATCTTATCCAGTTGATCAAGTGCTACGGAAGTAGTGTATTGCGTTCTTGAAAGAACATAATAAACTACCCGGAACGTCCGAGAGCTCAAACTCTTCCCCGGTTTTGAAGTTCAACCTGAGGTTCTGTCCAGTTGAACGGTTCTTAAACCCTGGGCCAAAATTGGGTCGCCAGACTATTTTGTGTGGGTCGCAAAGAGCCGCCATTGACTGTTTGACCTGTTCTGTATTGCTTCATCTGTCCTTACAAGATGCATTCGAGATAAACAAGTCATGCCGTTTGTTACATGAATGTAAAACTTCGTGTGATATAAAATCATTATGGCATTTCAGATTCCGCCAATAATGCGTAGTGCGCGCATTGGGTGAACAGTCGGTGCCGTTTTCGATTCACACAATATCGAAACCCTCAACAAACACTTTCACATGCACACGTTGGTTTAATCGGCATGTTATAGTGTCTATCCGATTGTATGTATGTTTATTATCTCCAATATGAAGTGCATGGGCATAGTGTTCATCAGACATTGTCGAAATGGTACGATCTTCCAAACTTCACCCTTCATATTTGCCTTCGATTTGCGATGCGTCTTCTTTCTACGTCAATAAAACAATAAACAGCGCTGATCTGGCGATTTGTCCGTGTTCAGGAGGCTATTTTAATAAAAATATGTTTTCATGGGTCATTTATTTGTACTATAGCTAGTTATTATACAAGATCAACATCAAGAGAGGAGTACGACAGGGTGACACCATATCGCCCAAGCTGTTTACGGCAACACTCGAAAGCATATTCCGAAGACTGACCTGGGAAACCAGATGCTTGAGGATAGACGGAGAAAGTGTCAAATACAAACATTTGCATAGAGTAGCTAGTTTTTCGGGAAATCATCTCCTGTGTAAATCCCTTCGCTGTAAGTCTGATGTATTGGATGCATCACCTAGTTCATTATCTCAGCAAAATACTACGTTATGATTTTTAATGTCCAATGTCACAGAAACCGTTTTAGCGGAAGTTATAAAAAAGTGGCATATTACCCCACGGGTGAGACAAAACACCCACCATTGCTTCATTAAGTGATTTGTTTACTTATTTCATGTTACAAAACGATGGTATTATTGGAACAATTAAGCACAGCAAAAAGTTACTGCATACCACATTAACAGTTTTTTTTTTAATTTTCTCAAGAATCTTAACATAATTGTTAATCAATCAGTCATTTATCTTATGTTTAACAAGTGCGATTGATTTAATATAGCTATTATATACTGTTATGCACAGATAGACCTTTGCAACTATTTTACTCACTTTCATATCCAAGGCAGGTATAATTTTCTCGACCCTGTGTGTTTTTCCCCTACTATACTACTTGGCGTTTTGCCCCATATGTTCAATATTCAAAACATTTCCATTTATACATTATTTTTAGATCACGCTGCCGCAACATTCCCCATACTCAGTTAACACATTTGGTTAGTGTGTAAATACAAGGCCTTGTTTAAGTGTTCAATTACTACTGCCCAGTACACTTTTATGGTTAATACTTTTAAGTATCTTAGTATACAAAAATATGTACTAAAATGTATGCGTGTATTTGGTTTGGTGCGATCACATTGTAACCGAGTGTCAAGAACTATACGCTGCTCCATATGGCTATCTCGAAATTCTTATTTTTGAGCTGTATAGCTAGATGGGGGGGGGCGTTATGCCCCAAACTACGTCTATCCCGGTGCGCCGATTCTATTAACAACATTAATTTGGAAATAAGACATCTGACGCGATGGTTCATTTCAGAATTATATGGGAAGGTAGTTCTCGATGTCTGGGAGACGTGTTTACGGCAACTGGCCATGTAACATCTGATCGGACATTCAGCTATGTTTGGCATTGGACAATGCAACCGCAGAACATGCGATACTTACAGAAAGGAATGAAACTGAAGATGTTGTGAACCTGCGAGTTGCTGGTAGCCACATACGTATGGTTGTAAAGCATGGGTGTTATTTGATGTAAGGAGAAGCAGAAGCGAGATGAACGGTTACCGCCTACTGCGTGAACTCTGGATGGCGCACACAACAAACGCATCGACACTGAGCGTACTGCTTGAATGAATTCAATGCGAAATATTGGATGGGAATGTTTGACGGCAAAGGAGGCATAATAATACTAAGAGGCACTTCGAAGACACCTACTTCTTATCTCGATACTATGTCAACCTCATCGAGTCGATGACAATCACGCAGACGCAGCGCAAATAAAACTAATAATAAAAAGGCAAACCATGGATGGGAACGTGAAAAACGAAGTTCCATCCCGAACGGCAACAAAACAACGGTAACCGACCTTCCGTGCGGAGACGGCACCACGCGATCATGATTTAATACATTGACGCTGCGAATTTTCCAATGACGACATCGATACTAACACTGTGCAAAATGTTGTATACGGCAGCAAGCAGCGGTAGAAATATTTCGCTTCATATATGGGGAATAATTGTAACGGACCGTGTCGACAGTTTCTTCTTGGTGTGGTCTGATACGCCCAGTTCTGTTTAGTTTTACTTGAGTAACTTTACATTGTGTTTTTAATTAGTACATCAAGTGTTTTAATGTAGGCCTGTATATGACATGGTTTCCATTGGAAGTAATAAAGGACATATGTACCATTAACACACAGCGATACCGCTTAATTAAAGACACACAATCTGGTCGTTTTTTTCGTAAACTCATGCAGTAGTATCAACTACAAATAGTCTAATGGGGTGAATATTGGGGATATTCTTATTATCGTGATAGCAGTATTACTATTGTTATACTATTGCGATGGTGTAACAACTACTTCAATAGTATCGCGAAAACATTATGAACTAGGAAAAACGGTGACGAATCACAATGTAAGGGTGGCGCCATTGCATGGTCTAGTGGGCGGTCGCCTCCCAAACTGGTGAATCCCTGAAGGACGCTGCTGTGACCAGCGATTGTTGGTATGAGGTTGGTAGATAAGTAAAACGAAAAATATGTTCGAATGACGCAAGAAACCCAGCTTATCTGTTTGCCAAGTACAATTAGAACTTACTATCGATAGTTCACTGTACTATCAGCGACAACTATCGATATTTAAATTTAATATCCACAGTACTCTAATCGCAATGCATCTATAATTCAACGTATCGTTTACACCCCTATATTCTAACCAATTCTAACACTGAGACGGCACTTAGTAAGGTCAAAGTGAACAAAGCCACGGGTCTGGAAATATATTGGTATATTGCCAAAATCAGCAACCGTTGTCGAAGAAACACCCTCCAGTGACAGTTGAAAATGACATTAGACCTATATCGCTTACACAAATTCTGGCTAAGGTTTTTGAGTCTCTAGTGCTAAAGTGGGTCGATGTTTATGTTAAACCACAACTAGATGACAAGCAGTTTGGAGGTATGGCAGGGACTGTTACCACGGACGCTCTTGTTGGAATGCTTCACAAATGGTACGAAACCACCGATGGAAAGGGCAATTTTGTAAGAGTGCTATTTCTCGACAGCAGCAAAGCATTTGATATAATTAACCATGATATACTAATACAGAAACTGATTGCAATGGAAGTACCAGCACACCTGGTCCGATTGATGGCAGCGTTTCTATTAGATCGTGAACAGATAGTAAAAATCGGCGACGCTGTCAGAGCCAGGCTTCCCTACTGATGGCGTTCCCCAGGGAACTTTGTCAGGACCAAAACACTTTGTGGTTCATATCAATGATTTGCAAACATCTTGTCCTATGTTTAAATATATTTATGATTGCACCATATTTGAAATATGCAATCAAAGTATGATATATGTTATACAGGATTCAGAGGCGCATCAAAACAAAAGGATTGGTCAATCTCAAAATCCATAAGCAGTATTCTAGTTGTCAACAGATGGGTCAAGGCGCCTCATACTGAATGAGTTGCGTTCACGGGGCGATTTTTTACTATTTACTTAACAGTATCTTTAATGTTGCGTTAATTTAGTACATGTTTTATGAGTATTGTAACATAATGTTGTGTCGTCTTGTAACAGCCATGACACTTGTGTGGATTTGGGGATTTTATGGTGAATGTACGTGCAATCCAACTGAAAAGTTGCAAATAATAATAAATGTATTCTTATTCTTAAGCTTGTTATGACAAATGCAAATGTTTCATTTTAGTCAAATGGAATTTTCCAGGATCGTAATGAACTGATAATGCATATAGGCTACTGCAAAACGGGGGATTGTAACGTTGCCCAAAGGTAAAAAAAAGAGAACTATTTTGGCCAGATCCAGAGCATGTTGGGTTGGAAAATAGTATTGTGGAAGAACAGTAGCAGAGTAGAAAAGGCGGCAAGTGGCGGCAAACGCAGAAGCAAGCTGTAGAAGGCAGAAAGCGACGGATGTCTTCGGAGCGGCGACAGCGGCGTATAACATCTAGAAGACAACGCCGATGTACATACATATTTAGTCAGCAACGTCCTGAAACGGACATGCAAATTGAAGACAATAACACGAATTATTTATATTCTTATTAACAATATCAAACCTAATCCATTACGTTCGTCGAGGCTTTCGCCCGCACACTGTGCAAACTATGAGTACGTGACGTCCCGCGCGGATGACATCATCGTACAACGTGACAATAAATTCGTAATTGCTCTCGGCTGGTTTGATCGGTGTTTTCATTCCAAATTGCTTCTTTTACGTGTCATTTCCTTCTGTCTACTATGTTCGCTACACCCAACCTTATGATGTGGTTCTCTGCTGTTGTGTGGTCTGTCATATGTAGATGTGTTGATGGTAGACATTGATCTTTGTTTCGCTCCTCGAAAGTTTCTCTCTCGGTGTGTCATCTACATCTACGAAGGTAACTACATTTAGATAACTTATGTTACAAAAACCGATCTGCTAAAACGAACTGTCCCGAAGAACGTTCACTAATAACCAAACTACATTACTTTTTCTCAGATAATCTGGACTGAACTTAAATTTCTACTAAGACGTGAATGTAAATGAGAGCGTAAAGTAAAAGTAAACACTTGACTTTGAACACGAACACAACGTACAAGTGAACACATTTGACTTTGTTTAATAAAGTAGACATTACAATGACTATATTATCAGAAGTCTTGGCAACCAACACAATTCTGCATAATGTAACAATTGCAAGTTCGACACGTGGAACACATTTAAATAGTATTTACACTCTAATGCACAGTAGGGCCATCTAGATACAAAAGCGCGTATCTACTCAAACCCACCCAGTTTCTGGCGTATATTACAGTGGAACGATCGATAAAACATATCTAGTTGAAAGATTATCATATCACACCAGCATCGCACATTTGGTGGGTCTCGCAATACCAACAGCGTCATCCTAACACATAGACAGAACGGCCAAGTTGAAGAATTGTGAAGGAGATTCCCCTGAAACAAACGAAGGACTGCCTCGCCCGCAGTCGTTACGGACACGGACATATTGGTCAAATGAAGGCCACTACATTGTAGCCACAACGGCACGAGATGGTTAACAACGATTACTTCAACAAGAAGGAGGTATGACAGACGATCTCCTTTCCAAAGCAAGAGACTTGGCAACTCCGCAACTATACAATAAAAAATTATTACTTCCAACAGAAAGCTAACATCGCTCACATACACTTAGTGGGTTTCCCATCACGTAAGCGCCTATTTGATGATTTCAACATTAAAACAGCCACGTGATGCTGGATAGAAAAGTTCACAATATCGCCAGTCCCACTGTCAAATGCCTATTTGGAGCATCGCCAGCTCTGCTCTACATTCTACTTGGGAAATTCCACGATCCCGCCGTAACAATGTTACATGGATTTCAGCATCAGAGCAGCAACGTTACAATACGGCTGCGTATTTTACTCTACGTCTATGCATATTTACGACTGCACTATCGCCGTTTTCATTTTCAAAAAAATAGGCCAGCAATCTGACTGTATCTTTACAATATCAACGACACGTGTAAGTTGTCCACGATAACTCAGTCAGATAAGGGTATCCTCCTCAGCCATCAATTCGTTTTACTCAAACGCAACGTAAGGTTTGTGCGCCTTACTTTTCCACACATACCCTAATATTTAACAACTGGCAGCGACGGGCTCACTGGCATACTATTTTGTCTAGCAAATATTTTGTTTGAAAACAAAACTGGAATGAGGAAATATCCCTGCTCTGCACAACATCCATTATCGACGCACGTCACCAATGTCTTGAGGTTTGTGTCTTACCAAAACGGCACGCCCTGTTTGGGTAAACATATTCAAGTTCTTCTGTATCGTTAAACCTGGTCCCTTGTCCTGCCTCAAACCTGTGTATCCTTCAAAATGTGCTTCTTTAAAGAATCGCTTTAATGTCGACCTGAACCAAATAGAAGCAGGTTCTTTCGTTTTGTATTATTCACCCTATGCTCCTGGTGATTACTGACCAAGGATGCCAATTTGGTGAAAGGAAAAAAGATTGTTGACAAAGTCAATTAAGTTAGAGAATTTCAAAAATGAAAACCATCCAAGTCCGTTTTTAAAGGGTTGACTCCATCCACAAACAAAATTGGACAATATGGAGGCAGTGCACACGCGTAGTCAATGCACTGAATGGGAAGTCGATTATTACATACACAGAATATGTGGGAGAAACAGAAATATGATATACCTTACAAATATGTTGCGATAATCCAAGTGAACCTTTGACTAAGACATCAACTGGTTATTATGTTTTATATTTACAATACAGGATAGGGAAAGGATATTATCAACAGGTTGGCTCGATAACATATCCTGAACTACTTAAAGAAACACGCTAGGTTCCGTATCACCATCACCGTCGTTTGCTGTGACACAACAATATATCTTAACCATAATACGTTAATTCTGCCCGTGTACGTGGTATAAGCTACTAAAGGTTAAAGAGCAGTGGTCTATCGGTGGCTAGGATGACACACAGTCTCGAGGCTATAATACAATAGATCATGTTCACTTTAAACAGAATGTACAACGAATTTCACAGGCATCATGCAGCTAGACGGACGTTTTGTATAATTAAATGGCTCAAGTTATAACAATAGTTCGATCTCAAAGTGAGTGAAAGTACATTTAAATCAACATAGTTACAGTTTATGTGTAAATATGTATTGCTGTAGTGCAATTACCATCAGAAATAAAATAAACCATCATTAAAACGTTATCAAAGTGAAGATTTATTCGTCTGTTAAGGGTCTCTATATGTTGCAAAACAAGTATCTTTAAAAAGTAATTACCAAATCAAGTATTTTTATTAAAACGTGAAAGAGAACAATATGTTTAATTGGGATAGTATTTGTAACCAGCCAAAATGTGATAAATACTAATAAATTCAGAGTTGCAATATACGGCAAAACAGTTGTTCAGTTAATCAATGAAAGTCGTTATAGATTCCCCTTTAAGATGAGAGAATAGGTACAGGAAAACAGGACATATGAATGACAGAACAGGTCAAGAAAAGACAATAAACAACACAAGGACATTTGAACAGGAACCAGAAAACCATTACAATTACTGAAGACCCGTTGAGGCAATACATGGATCCATGATCAGGGCAAATAAATAAAACACAAATGAACATTTATTAACAATAAATCATAGCCATAACAAATTCATTTGTCTAGATAACAAAGTGCAGTTTTGAGGTCATCTACAAATGATATACTTTAAGGGGAGTGACTGTGTATGCTGTGCTATGCATACAGGTGGAGTGGTTTTTCCAGGAGTTTATACGTACAGAATCTGTACCTGATCCTATTGCCTATCTTCTTCATGTCAAAATGACCCAAAGATTTCTTCAACAAATCTACATGAAGGGACTACTTGAGAACAATGGACAAACTGAAGGGAAACGATCTGGGATGAAACTACAGAAAATTAATGTATCGCATGTTTATGTGTATGCAAGAGTTGCCGCTTAAAATGACAAGATGTGTGGCATCATACGCATCCTGCGAAAGCGGTCATTCGAGGAGGTGTCATTGCCGTTGATGAATAGTTTAACATCCAATGAAAGCATAACATCAACATGTAATATCTGAATAGTAACTGATGAACCTAAAGGTAAAGTACAAAAAACCAGCGTTCGTCACATCACCCATATCCACACATCATTAAATGCACTGGCAATAGCTCGACTTGGGACTGCGAAAATATATATTATCTTACCGCACGAGCAAAACACACAGCCTGGACCATGTCCAGATGAGTCAGCGTCCAGCAACAAAGGAACAAAACACTGTACAATATGAAATATAATTCGCACAACATAACGACCAATGGCATTTCTAAATGACACGTCGCACGTGCTTTGAGTGCATGCAACGTGTGCGACTTCCTCTAATTACAATCAATCACAGGTTACGTAGTCGCTAAACGACACAACCGACAGTCTGCTTGCTGTACAATAAAAAACACCACAAAACTATGTCCTACCTGCCTAAAACAAAACACGGTGAAGAACATGTTTCGAGTTCGCTGAACACTATTGCATGCACCTCTATGATAATGGGAAACTGTACAATGAATCTATTCTGTTGCTTACACGAAACAAGTGCACCCATAACAACAGACGTGTTCTCATTCGCGCGCACACACAAGATGTCTGCCACTGGCTGTGTTTCACCATAAGTCTCTTTGCTGGAGTCGCAACACCGTATGGAATGCATCTCGGGCAGCTCAAATATCCCACTAGGTGGCGCTCTGTTCGGCACCTTCTGGCGCTTGTTGCGTCGCTTGTTTCACGCACAATGCCAACAGTTCATCCACTTGGTCCGAGTCTGAGTTTGGGTCGATGTCAAACTCCTGAAATAAAAAGATGAACATATCAAATATACACCGCAAAGTAATAAATTGTTATCACACAGCACTAGATGTAATAGCATGCATGGTCACCTGCAGATTTAAGGACGGGATTGATGGATGCTGCACTCAGCTTCTGTGGAGAGTGCTTGACATCAGATGGTAAGACTATACCACCAACTGTATGGTGACCTACGATCTTTGTCAACTGTACAAAGAAGGAGATGACCATGATCCGTTGGTCCCTGCCACGACTACAGAGGGCAGTTGACCCACCAGTCTCCAAGTGGGAGTTTTGGAAACCTCTTAGTGAGTGACAAGTAAAGCTGGGACAGGAAGGCCCTGACGTACTCTAATCTGGTCACCAGAGATGTACACCTTTGTCAGCCAGCTGAGATCTACCAACTGATGCTAAACAACCAAGTGTGGAGGGAACCTTTTCCTTGAGAAAGTGCACCACAGAGTTATAAAACTAGTTTTAGGATTCAAGATCTAAGGAAATAAAAAAAAAGAATAGATTAGAAGAAGATTAGTAGAACAAACATTACGTGAACATTGACTGAGAAATTTTAGTTATTATCTGGGAAGGAGAATATAAACCCAGATCGGTTCTTTTACCATGAATCAAAACAATCTCAGAGGTCATTGTAAGAATTTAAATAAACAACAAAGCATAAACTTATGTTGGTAGTGATTTTTGAGTCAGAGAGAAGTAGACGCGTGGCATTCCATGTCTAAGTGTATTGTACCTGCACAATCTACTAATATTTTGTTTCAATAGGTTAGAAAAATAGTGTGATAAGGTATGGGCTAATTACAGAAGACTAACCAGTAGCCTTGCAAATGCCCATTATTTGTAAGTGCAACATATTATTGGTGCTTCCATTCTCTGCAAGGAAGATGATGATGGATGTCATACCATGGACTAAAACACTGGTGACACTATCTGCCAGTGCCAGTGTGTGGTCACACAGTGGGGGTGACCATCAGGGGTGGGCAGTGGTCATCAGCAGGCACACTTAGCCACCCACATGTCTTTGGGTGTGAAGGGTTCACTCAACCACGCAATGGTCCCTGGCAAGCTTGGTCTGGCACAAAGAAGACACGGTTGATCGAGCAGAGAACATGCAAGAGAACGTGTGAAGACAGATGTAGCCTGGAATTATTCCTGTCAGGGCTGCTTCCTGCTGCCACCACCTACTCCGAACCTGGCTCCTTCCTCCCAAGGAAACCACCCCTTTCTTAACACTTTGTCATCCTGCACTGTTCTTCACAAATCTCTGTATTTCACCTTTCCTTGCCCATCCTCTCAATCTCTCTCTCGCTCTTTCTCCCTCTCCCAGTCTCTTCCTTTCTCTCCTTCTCCCAGTGTCTCCCTTCCTCTCCCTCCCTCTACCCCCCCCTTTACTTCCTCTTTATTTGGTGTCTCTTATTGAGAGGACTGTGTTCTTCAATTATATAATTGCATCTTCTTCTCATTGGCCTGTCGTTTGCTCTTTTCCCTCATTTGGGTTGCCATTTGGATGGCAGTACAGATTAAAACATGAAGTCTAAACAATTATCATTGTTAGTTTAAATGCACTTAGAAACATTTGGAGAATAGGTACATTTATATTCTACAAAACCCTCAACATGTACTTCCTAGCAAAACGGCAGTTAGATAAATTAGTTTCTATCAACATGAAGAAATGCCAAGAAATAACTTCCAACGACCATGGAGGGCCCAAAAAAGAACCCAAAATCAACAGCCGTTACTTCCTTGTACGTCACGGGGCCAAAGAAAACCCCTCTCATGAGATCAGGTTTCTGCGTAAAAACTGCAGCAATCCAGCGGCAGCTGGCCAGTGAGACTTAGCTCTAATCTGCAGTGTGTGTTACCGCTGTCCTTGTCCATTACAATCCCGTGACGGACGCAGCCACTCGGACGGTATAGACCACCTAAAGTCCACCATAACCAGCTGCTCCACACTCAACGAACCTGGATTAGTGCTGGGTTTTATGTAACCACGTCACTTCGAGGATTACCATGAGCAATCGGCTCAGTGGCTCGACACGTTTTGGCAAGTGCCGTGTTCGTGAACGACGAATAAATTTTAGTGCAACTCATGTCTTGAAGGCGCTAACAGTTTATGAAGCATTCTCATATGTTATCACACTCATCTATGGGACAAGATAGATCGACTACATGTTAAACTACACCCTGCAATCAATCAGGAACATAGCCGTAATTTTGTGTATTTTAGCTGCTTTATTCATGTGATATTTACAAAGATAAAACATCAAATAGTTATATTTTTAATTATTAACTAATTATTGTGAAAAACATTAATGGAATTATGGTAACACTACTTTCAATCTAAATTTAATTTATGGTTTTCGGTAAACTGACTGACACCAGGGCTGAAAAACATGGTTGTCATATCGGTAGATGGTATTTTTGTCATCTATAACTTACAGTAAGAACGTTATAAAGAAATTTTCATTATAACAGTTGTTCCTACTCATAGTAGCAAGGTGCCATCCTGACAAAGAACAAGATGCCACAATACCCTCTCAAATAGAAGAATAAGGGGAAGAGTACACCATCTAGCCAACGCTACTTAACCCCGATGGAACAGGAAACACCCACATAATCTGCCATTACGGCTGACCGATGCGCCGTCTAATTGTGCCATTATGAGTCGATTGTTACGGCTATCATAACAGATCAGGTTTAATGAGTGTGTCACACGGTCCCACCGAGACCCTGAGTATAAATCACTCCCAGCGTGTGACGCGACCTCTCGCTAATCTTCGCAGCACAGAACATCATCATCCGGACGGGTCCCGTCAACCATCAATTGCTAATTTTTATGCATGAAATTTCTGTTCTGACATTGTAGTGGCTTTCATAACTGAAATAAATGTGGAGCACATTGGCGTAGCGGTATCAATGTTGGTCTCTCATGAAATCAACATGGAGCACATTGGCGTAGCGGTATCAATGTTAGTCTTTCAGTCGAGAAATTCTGGGTTTGAATCCTCTTGCTACCTTCAAATCTTGGATGAATTCATTCACTTTACCTTACGCCAGGTCACAAAGCTATGTGAATGAGTACCTAGCACGAGACAGTGGTGAATATTTGTGTACAAATTGTCTTTGCATAATTGCAGCACGGCTGAATGCTTCCCAGATAAATCAAGATGGTGTTCGATTGAACAGGTCTGGGAGGGAGTAAAGTAAGCTTTGAGCTGTCCTACAAACTGGACAGTGCTGTATGTGGTATATATTACGGTGTTACCCAGTCGTTTTAAATGAAGTGCACACTTTTGTTAAAATTATTGAAAGAATTGACTTTGATTGTTAACTTGTAAGTGTAAATAAAGTTTGCACATGTTTTTGGTTCTGGTCAAAATAAAATTAATAGTTTATTCAATGTTTTTAACAAAACTAAATAACAAATTTGTTCCAATGAGCTAGGATGTCATAGTGATTACTATATAGGTTCAAGGTTTGTATGAAATAAGTCTGAAAGAAGCCAAGCTAAGTTAAACAAAATGCATTTTAAGAAGAATATAATATTGCTTTTTTTCCTAGGTCTGCATTCTGTAGACATATTTACAACTTCAAAAAAACTTGGCTTGGGTATCTATTTTAATGAACAATCTTAACCACATCTTGTTCATAATACTTATCTATCTATAGCTGTTTATTGCCTAAATTGGTGTACTACTTTTGCAGTATTACAGTCCAGTGCGTTCTGTCTACAAATATGGTAAATGATCAAATAAAGAATTCAAACAGCACTGCAATTTCAACTTTTCTTTTTTTCTTCTTCAAAGTTTGTTGATATACTTCATAATAAACCACCCTTTACTAAGCACCAGTAATAATGTAATCATTTCACAGTTTAACAATGTTAAAACCATGCACATTAAATTCCCATCTGCCAATCATCAATACATATTTATTTCTTCATAACAAATGACATCTTTACTATGCAGAGAACTAAAATCCACCCCTCTTTAAACTAGATCTCTCCCCACCAAACGTCCCAATACGGCTGTCTGAGGCGAAACACCTGAGTGGGCTGGGCATGCGATGCCGGTGATGCCCTGATAGCGGAAGTTAATTGCCGTCAACATTCGATCACTCGCATGTTCCAAACATGGATGAACCAAACCTGCAATTTAAAGCCATTAGCACACAGAAATTATAGTTCCCACTGACGGCTAGCAAATTCAGCCGGAGATGCATCGGATCGGATTTCGAGTTGATGCTTTGTTTACACACGGGCGACGATAGCTTTCCCACAGTTAAAGTCATGTGGCATTGGGCCTAATGTTCTGTCAGCTGACAACAGGTATGCGTCACTACCTATTGTTGTCGCCGCAAGACATGCGGGCAAGGTAGTCGCGTGAGTGTGCGCATCTGTATCATATTTCCGTGCCTCTCCATAGAAACCGCGTCGAGCATCAATCGTGCACTGACATTTGCCTCCTATTAATATTTGTTTATATGTAAGCATCGACGCTGAATCAGGCAATTAATCTTGTCAGCGGAAATGCCCGGCTAATGTGGTCATTGTGAACGTGTATGGGCTCGGCCAGCGCTGACCATCTGATGGAGAGGTGTGTGCATGCATGCGCGCATGGGGTTATGTGTGTATGTGTGTGCGCATGGGCGTGTGTAACTCAACTATTTGTGTATAACAATTTATATCATATAATAATTTATAACAATTTACATTATGCATAATGACCTGATTATGATATTAACATAATGTAATCAAATACTGAAATAATGAATGTCAATTTCCACAATTAGCAACTAAATCACTGACTCCTTTTTTTTAAATAACTGCATTGCCTTGTTTAACTGGGCTGGGTCAAATGAAAAATAATATATAACTCAATTTAAAAACCCTACAATTGCTCCAACATAAAAGCAATACAACAAACTGACAAGACACACATTGCAACCCCAAACTACTGACAAGACACACATTGCAACCCCAAACTACTGACAAGACACACATTGCAACCCCAAACTACTGACAAGACACACATTGCAACCCCAAACTACTGACAAGACACCCATTGCAACCCCAAACTACTGACAAGACACACATTGCAACCCCAAACTACTGACAAGACACATTGCAACCCCAAACTACTGACAAGACACACATTGCAACCCCAAACTACTGACAAGACACACATTGCAACCCCAAACTACTGACAAGACACACATTGCAACCCCAAACTACTGACAAGACACACATTGCAACCCCACACTACTGACAAGACACACATTGCAACCCCAAACTACTGACAAGACACACATTGCAACCCCAAACTACTGACAAGACACACATTGCAACCCCAAACTACTGACAAGACACACATTGCAACCCCAAACTACTGACAAGACACACATTGCAACCCCAAACTACTGACAAGACACACATTGCAACCCCAAACTACTGACAAGACACACATTGCAACCCCAAACTACTGACAAGACACCCATTGCAACCCCAAACTACTGACAAGACACACATTGCAACCCCAAACTACTGACAAGACACATTGCAACCCCAAACTACTGACAAGACACACATTGCAACCCCAAACTACTGACAAGACACACATTGCAACCCCAAACTACTGACAAGACACACATTGCAACCCCAAACTACTGACAAGACGCACATTGCAACCCCAAACTACTGACAAGACACACATTGCAACCCCAAACTACTGACAAGACACACATTGCAACCCTAAACTACTGACAAGACACACATTTCAACCCCAAACTACTGACAAGACACACATTGCAACCCCAAACTAGCCAACATTCTGAGTCATTGGAGGAACTCAATTTGTGTGGGGACTTAGCTTTTAGCACCTCCCATCTTCCTGGGGATACCACCCAGAGAGAACTCATGTCAATCCTTATCCCAGCATCTCCTGACTCCCAGCTGGCTGTCAAAAAGTGTCAATTGTCCCTCTCCTGTCCTGCAAAGATCCACCCCAGGCAATGGTGGACACTGCCTTGCTGCCTCCAGGCTAGTTACCTAACACCCCCTAATAATCTGATGAGCACCCTAATGATGGGGTACCACCTTATGTGCATTGTGACTTTCTCACAGAAATCAGCGAACCTAAATACCCCCTTGGTAACTCTTAAACGCCTGGTGCATCCCCCTTCTATTGCGATGTCACAATCACAATCCAGATGTGTTTAGTAGCAAGCGAACATCTTGCAAAACTTAGCCCTGACCACTGCACTGGGTAACAGTGCTGCCTGTAATCATCTACAGTCACTCAACCAAGCGGAATCAGCTGATTTAAATCTAACAAAATACATGAGTTCATCTTCCACAAAATGTTACTATTTAAAAAAATGACATAACCAATCGAGGCAAAGGCATCAAAAAAATAAGTAAAACTCAATGTTTGGCCTAACATCGGCTTTCACCGTTTTACCACTGAACCACACTTCAGAGTACACAGACAATACAAGTTACATCTAAAATTAAACTCCTAAAAATGATGTTCAAAGATGTCCAAGGACTTGCAATGGCTCTCATGACAGGAGAAGTTTGGTTCAATGTATCAGTTACAGCATTCACAACTCATTCATCTAAGGTGATTCTTAATGGCTTACATTCTGCCAATAATACAAGTATATTTCTATAATTACAATATTTCTGTAGTTTTTGTGTAAATTTAAACCTGTCTGCTTACGTAAAAAACTACAAATAAAATTACATTACTACTGATTTATTGGAAAAGACTGCGACTGTTACTAAAATATGGTGAAATAACAACAACTGTTGCCTCATCTTACGCACTGAGGACAGTTTATTCTTCGCTTGTTGCCCCTCCTGTTGTCTTGCCATTGCCTCTATCTGGAAGCTGCTCACCAGCTGCACACAGAGTGAGAACAACATAGATTATTATAATAATGAGTTTATTTTCAATAGTGAGTTTGAATAAAAAGTATAATAATTATATTATTTTCAATCATGAGTTTGAATAAAAATTACAGGTACAAAATGTGTACATATATATTCAAAAGATTATTAGAGCAAATGTACATGAACGTTATTAAAAAGGATTTGCCAGTTTAACTGAAGGTCTTCTAAAACCTTTCTAAAAATCAAATATTTAAACCTTTTCAAAGCCTTGGAAAATCCAAT